>LPNX010763824.1:236856-271456 GCA_001517045.1 Pseudotsuga menziesii
TCAAAGGAAAGGAAGGTGGATCAGCAATGGGACATTCGTCCAAGTGACCCGATAAGAAACGGTCCAGGCATGAAGGCTCAAAGGAAATTGAGCAGGTAATGATGAAGCAGCCAGTGAGATGCTGGAGATGCGGAGGACATCATTTACGCCGGGACTGTCCAATGAGGGAACATGATGAAGGTGATAGCCACAAAGTTCCTAGACTTCGGGATCAGCAAGAAGCTGAGGACCAGCAGGAAAAGTCCATGGAAGCCGAGAGGCTTGGTCGTGAACGTTCAAAGTAGATGATTGAACGTGGGGCAGATCTGCAATTTTGAAATTTTGATGTGCAATTGTATATGTATTGTACATATGTAATGGAACACCGAGGACGGTGTTATTCCAAGGGGGAGGGTAATGTCATGTCCCCAGTTTCGACCCCGTTTGCATGATGTATATAATGTAATCAATCATGGTGAGGAGCTCAAGGCAAAAGCCCCACCATCGATTTGGCTGTGTATGTTTCGGCAATGAGGATAATTGTCGATGGTATGTTGTGCTATTCGGCACATTTTAATTCGGCATCATGTAAACCCGCACATCAATTAATTAAACCACAACCAGCTACGGCAGTGCAACGTTGAATGAAAAGGGCATGGTTCCAAAGGATAAGGGGTGGGGGATGTCAAACCTTGGTTATGGGAAAAACCCATATTTTATTACCTTGTTGATTTGCCACCTTTTTGTCTCACCCAACCTTGTCAACCTCTTTAATGCTTCAGAGCTGGTGGTTGAGGAGATAAGGCTGAGTGGTTGAGGGCAGTTATTGCCTTTGGGAGTGGGGTGGCAGGGCTGTCAGCCCCATACCCACATCCACACTCCACCCACGTTGGCCATTCTTCTCCCTCACGCACTCTTCCCTGGACAGTTCAATCTCACCCCGATTTTTTTTGGTCTGTTGGCTCCTCACGCACAGGTTTCTCTCACGTAGAGCTGAGGTCTATTCATCCTCATGCAGAGGTCTGTTCGTCCTCATGCAGAGAGATCGGGTATGTCTTTCCCGTGTATTTTGCTGTTGGGTGTAAATTCTTCCTCACGCGCAGAGGTTTGGGTCGTTTTCCCTGTTGTGAGAGCCGTTCTCACTGTTATGTTTGGGGCTGCTGTTTCCCCTGTGTTTTGTTGACTGTGATGTTCAATTTCGTTTGGACCACTGTGGATTTCCAATTCGTGGGTTGAATTTCCCTTGTCTGCCCACGCTAGGAGTTGTTCTTCTCCTTTGTTGGGACTGTGTGATGTTTCCCAACCATTCTATTGAGGAATTGTGTGTGCTGTTGGCTGATTTTCCCTGTTTTGGGACTGTGGACTGTTGTTATCCTTCATTGTGTGTTGTGGCTGCTGATATACCCTGGTTTGGGTGCTGTTGTTGAGTTGTTTTGGCCATGATAGGGCCAAAACCAGCTCTGAGTTGCCTTGTAGGCTGGAGTGGTGTCTCACCCTTTGTTTGGGACTGTCCCCTGTTGTTTATGACTTCTTCACAGAGCTGTGAAGGGATTTTTTGGCTGCTGGTATGCAGTGGTAGAACCTTGGACTGTGCTGGCTTGGCTTGTCTGTGGAAAGCCTGTGAAACCCAGCAGTGTTAGTTCATTGTTTTGTGTCCCCTTGGCTATGTATAAGCCTGCAATTGACCCTTATTCCGGAGGAATCATGCCCAGCTCAGGGGTGGCAGCATTGCTGAGAGATTGATGAGAAAGCTGGCCTATGGTTGGGTGGAACATTGCAGCGACGTAGCTGGTTGCGGGAAAATTCTTCATCTAAAGATAAGTGCTGCTGGTTACTTCACCTCTGTAATTCATATTGATGATTAATGCTGGAAATGTCTATGTTTGCTTCCGCTGATGGTTTGAAGGACTGTGCATCCTTGTATGAGGAATTATGCCTGTTGTTTAGGCTTTTGTTTTCAGCATTTGAATTCTGTTTATGTTCATGGGGAGTTTTGCCCAGTTGTATTTTGATGTGCTCGTTGCGTCCTCTTCGCCGGTTGAGGGACGGGGACGTGACACATTCTGTTTTGGAGGTTCAAACACAATTCTATAGGGATATGTTGATGCAGATATGGCCGGTGATAAACACTGCAGGAGGAGCACCATAGGGTATGTGTTCACTGTAGGTGGAACAGCAGTAAGTTGGATTTCAAAACTGCAACAGGTTGTTGCACTTTCAACAACAGAAGGAGAGTATGTTGCTGCTATAGAGGCTAGTAAGGAGATGATTTGGTTGCAGAGGTTCAAGGAAGATTTGGGTAAGAAACAGGAGAATAGTAGGTTGTACAGTGACAGCCAAAGTGCCATTCATCTTGCAAAGAACTCAGCCTTTCATTCGAGGACTAAACATATACAACTCAAGTACCACTTCATAAGATTTGTTCTAGATGAAGAACTGTTAAAACTGGAAAAGATTCACACTAGCCAGAATCTTGCAGGCATGTTGACAAAGGGAGTAACCAGAGAGAAACTGAGTTCCTGCTTGGTTTCTGTTGGCCTTAAAACATGAAGGTGAAAAGAAGAAATTTGCCAAGTCCAAGGTCCAGAACATAGTCCAGCAAGTGCAGTAGCGGTGGAGTTGCTGTGATTAGTCTCCAAGTGGGAGATTGTTGGTTGTGGAGCCTAATCTTCCAGATCCAGAGATATTATTCAATTGTGATTGTAACCCAGGAGTGCTGTGCATGCGTCCCCCCTGCCTTGGGGTTTGGGGCAGTGCCTCGAAAAAGGGGGTTCGGGAGCGGAGCCCCCAAAAATTTTTTTTGGGATGTGTGTTGGCCAACAGTATTGCGGACCCATGGTATTGGGTTAACCCTAGAATTTTCCCATTGTATTTCCCCTATAAAAGAAAGCATTGTAAATCGACTGAGTATGGTATTGTATTGTATTGGAAGAGAGACTGTGAGAGCATGAAGAGGAAGTGCAGTGGTTTTGCTGCAGGGTGTATCCCTTCATCTTTCTGGACTGTAATAAAAGGACTGGAAAATTTCTTTGTGGACATAGCCCATCGTTTGGGTGAACCAAATTATACTTGTGTCTCTCTGTAATGTTTTAATGTGTTTTGCATCTTGTTTATTGATTTAACTGTATATCTGTTATTGCTCTGCGGTCCTGTTTTCTAACAAGGGGCCTCTCCGGGGGTTGAACTTATGTCAAGATTCTAAAGCATATTCATGTTTTAAAGGAAAGATGGTGAATTCCTCCTTCCACAATAAACTACCTATGTACTTGTAAAAGAAAAAGAAAATCCTAAATTTTGAAGACCAAGGTGACCAACTTGACATGCTAGAGACCACATATAAGCTTATCTGACCAAAGTATAACCAAAGGAATTTAACCAACAAGTTTGGGTAATTTTCTTCTAATGAATGTACTGCAATGTTCACGTTTCTCTCTAATCTTACTGATTGTTTAAGTGGTCTAGAAGGGTTTTAGGATTCATGCAATTAATCTTTACTCTATGGATATATCTCTGCTGTAGAGTACACCCTCTCTAGAAGTCTGATTTCTTCCCTGTTCACTGTAGAGATTGAGTATATGTATTTACAAACACTTTGCATACACTGGGTTGTAACAGACTGTAAGTAATTTGGTCTATGACTTTGACAAACAACTGTAGTGTATATTGTTGAATGCAGCAGTAATTGTTCAATCCTTATAATGATTTTCCTTAGATGGTTTAGAAGGAAGTTCGTATAGCATATGTAACATTTACCGTCCACAACATTTAAGCTTGCAAAATAAAATTCTACAGTAATAATACAAAGCATAAATCAGACTTTTAATGCCAAATTTCCAAATCCGGATTTTACTAAAAAATAAGGTGAATGCATGCCTGGAAAATTTGAAGCACTAACAGAAATGGAAAAAGGTGTCCTCCACAACTTCAAATTTATCCTTGGTATTGCACAAATTGGGCATACTTCAATGAACAAATATAAAATGATGTAGATTCCTTTCAGTAGATAATATTGAGTGGATTTGGTAGATATTAGACCTCACACAAGCAAAAGCGGCAGCAGAATGAAGATTTAATTCCAATAAATATATATAACACAAGAGATGGCTCCATAACACGCCTAGCAGAAATAACTAGTTCCCACACGCACTGTAACACAAGTTTCTCCTTCTGCGAATCCTACAGCAGAAATGTCATATTTTTCTTGGCCACACCCTTCAACAAATGTGGGAATCTCTCCTATTGAAAGACCGCTCGTTTTCGGCTTCGTGTTTCCATAAAAGAATCCCCCCCCACCAAAACTGTGCAGAGCAAGCTAAAATTAAATCTGAAGAAAAATTCATTTGCAATTGGAGTGAGGGTTTTTTTTCAGGGTTTTATGCAAATTCATCATAAACTTATCAATCAAACACTTCACAGCATTCATGGAAGCAAAAAATACAATGAAAACAAATAAAGATATAAAATGCCTTTTCAAAACACACAAATTTAAGAAACCTAATACGAATTTAAGCATAGAAATTAACCCAATTGGACATGAAAACATAAACCCATCAAACAAACATACCTGCAAACATAATTCAATGAAATGACAGAATTTAATGAGAATGGATTAAAATCCCAACCTGGAAAACTTGACCCTCAAGGATTTGATGAAAAAAAAATGGATATCAAATGACCTTCACGGCTTCCTCCAATAAGCACTGGAATTTCTATACATAAGCGATCCTGTAATTTCGCTGGATCCATTCACGCTTTGTCAGAACTTTCTATGCTCTCTAATGGGCCTTTATTTCTATGGCACTGGTCTTCTCCTTCGTGGGCCTACTTTGTCGCGACGTCAATCTCCTTGGAAAAATTCAGGGTGGATGGCGACATTTTCCTTCTGGCGCAGGGTTGCAAACGAGACAGGGGTTGCGAATGATATTGATGGGAGAATGGGGTTTGATTTGGGAATTTTAGTTTGATGTTAATGTTTTTATTTGTGTTTTAAAAATAATATATATTTTATATTTTGTTTTATGTATGTTTTAATATTTTGTTATATATGTATGTATGTATGTATATATATATATATATTATAATAGATTGTTATTATTACCTTATATTATATTTTAATATTAAAATTTTGTTTTTTAGGGACCAATGAAGGGGAAAGAACAATAGCCTTGTGCAGAGAGTGTGGAACCTTGATTTAATTATTGAATTTGGGAACACACTAGCCCTATGGAGAAAATGTTGAGCCCATATCATACAATAGATTTGTGGGGAGAGTATTGACCCCATATCACCCAAATGACCTTATGGGGATAGTGCTAATATATCTCTAATGATATAGATTTAATTGTTGTGGAGTACACACTTCTAAATAATGGAACTCATGCTAAAACCTAATAGTACATACATGTAATCATGTGGAAAATTATGTGGTTTTAACCATATAAAAGTGTTTTTTTGATGTAATTACCTTCTAGGATTTTGGCCAAGGGGATAGTGATGTGAGCTAGAGGAGGTATTACTATAACATTAGGCCTAGAGAGAGCTAATCCTAACTATCTAAGATCCTATTCAAGTAGCTCATGTCCAAGATGTGGAGGATCTTGGATCTTGGATTTTTTTTATTTGCAGGTGATGGGGAATTGGATTCTTACTAATATAAATATCTTTCTATGTGAGAACCATTTTTCCATGTTTACAAATGTTTTTATCTTTAATTGTAGGTGTGCCTTAGTTTTAGATGGAATTTGTAGAGTTGGTGTAAGATGATATATTTTCAAAATAGAATAAGGGATATTGACCATATAAACAAAATTGTTGGTCAAACTTTATAAGATGATGATGATGATGTTGATGATGAGGAGGAGGATGACGATGATGATGATGACGATGATGCTAATAATGATGATGATGATGATGATGATGATGATGTCGATGATGATGATGATGGCGATGATGATGATGATGCTAATGATGATGATGATGATGATGATGATGATGATGATGATGACGACGACGATGACGGTGACGATGACGGTGATGATAACAATGATGATGATGATGATGGAAATGGTCATGATGATGGCGACGATCATGATGATGATGATGAAAACAACGAAGATGATGATGATGTTGATGATGATGACGATGAATAAGATGATGATGATGATGATGATGATGATGATGATGATGACTATGATGATGATGATGACGATGATGGTGGTGATGAGGGTGATGATGAGGATGATGAGGATGATGATGACGATGCTGATGATGACTATGATGATGATGGTGGTGGTGGTGGTGATGATGATGGTGGTGGTGATGATGATGGTGATGACGATGATACAAATGAGGATGGACATAATGATGATGATAACAGTGATGATGATGATGATAACAATGATGATGATGATGATGATGAGATTGACGACGACGACGATGATGATGATGATGGAGATAATGACAATGATGTTGATGATGCTAATGATTATGTTGAGGAGTATGAATATGATGATGATGTTGGCGATGATCATGATGATGACGATAATGATGATTGAGCGTTTAGATTTATGGGCTAGTTTCAGATAACATTACGGGAGGATGAATACAAAGTTCAAGCATTTCATTTATTTTCATCTTCAAACCTATAGGTAGAATGAAGTGTTAACAAAACTTGGGTCCAATTGTTGTGAGGATATAAAAATAAGCAGCCAAAGACATGGAATGAACAAGTAGTTTATATTCAACACTCTTATAATAAGGAAACTCATTCTTCCACTGAAGCGAATAATTATTCGCTCATACAAATAATATTACCAAAAGACTTGGAATATTAAATAAGCCATAATAATATATAAATTGATGATAGGATAGATAAGATGATTACAATGGTTGATAACCTGCCTATCAGATAAGGCTTGGGAATTGTGAATGAAAGGTCATGTCCTTTCATCTTAAGTATAATTAATTATGTTTATTATTATTTATTTAATTATTATATTTATTTTATGTTCGTTACATTTCTTTCCCCTTAACGAAATCTTTGTCCTCAAAGATGTATTGACATTAATGTCTGATTTACTTTAATCTGTCGTCTTGGGGTTCTTTCCCTTTTTGTATTTACAACATTTGAGGAAATGAGTCCATACGAATTATGGATCCCCCAGGAGAATTATCACATCGTATCTACTGTGGTCCATCCCAGATCTATTTTTATCGGAGCTCTGAGATCTTTTTGTGGGACGATTCGTCTCAATTGTTTCTTAGTGTGTCGATATTTTCGCATGTCCGCATAATTCTTAGACTGTGAATATTCATTTTGACCCTGTCGTTGGTCAAAATGATGATTATAATTAGGATGTTTGTAAGGTGTAGGTGTTGTTTGTTCTTCTTTCTTTTGGACTACGACGAGGACTGTCTTCACTTCCTTGATTTGATTTTTGGATACATTTTCCTGGATTTGTGCTTCTTGGTTCTCCAGTCGATTGTTGTGATTCTGAATCTTTTCGATTCTTTCATCTTACGACTTTTTTTTCAATTTCTAACTCCTTGATTTGATTATGTAGTTCCTGATTATGATTATTTAGAAACTGGTTCTCTTCTTGCTTTTTCAGTATTTTTCCTTCGAGGTCTTCACCGGAGTGTTCCTTCTTGCTACTGTTTTTCAATTTTTTTATTTTTGTAATCAGTGTTTTGTTATGATTTCTTCAGAATTGTTGGATATTGTTTTATTACTCTTTGCGATCTTTAGCTTGTGTTCCTTTTTAGAGTTGCTATTTTGTTGTTGAAGAACTTTTATCTATTGTCTATACTGTTCGACCACTGATTCTTGATCTCTTAATTTATGTCGTATGTGCTTCAGTTCTTCATCTTTGTTGTTAACGATTTGGTTCAAGCGTATTATTTCTGCTTCGTAATCACTTATTTCTTTCTTTATATCTTGATTTTTTTGTCTCCGATTTAACTCACTTTCGTCTTTTAATTTCTCAATTTGGGCAGACAATTTTTCTATATGATTTTTCTAGTTGGAATTTTTTTGTTCCTTGCGCTCTTTTTGCATCTTATGTAATTTAATCAATACTTCCGATTTCATATTCAAATCTTGTAACTCTTCATTGTCTCTTCGATAACGTTTTAACTTGGCTTCTAATTTCTCTATTTGTAGTCGTAAATCAAATTCCATGATCTCTGATTTCTTCCACACTAGATGATGATGGTCTTCGATTTTTTCGATTTTATTTTCCTTTGACTATTTCTTCAACGATATATAGTCTTGACTTCCTATCTTCTTTCGCTTCTTTGATGATATAATATTTTCCTTTTCTTTTTTTTTTCTTTTTTTTGATACTGTCTTCTTCTTTTTTTTTAAGAATAAATATTAATTATTTAATTAATATTATTATTTTTTTTTAAAAATTAATTATTATATAATAATTAATTATTATTATTTAATATAATAACAATTTAAATATTATAAATGTAATATATTACAAATATAATATATTATAATATATATATTATATTATATAATATGTTATGTTTGTTTGTGTGCAGGGTCGTGGAGATGGACAGCATGGTCGGTGGAGGAGCAATGGCAAGGATGGAGGAGGTGGCGGCTGGAGGATGCAGGGGCAATGTGAGGGTGAAGGATGATGGGGGGAACACGATGGTGGGGCTGAGTGCGATAGGTGCGGGAAGAACCTGGGAAGAGTGGTGGAGAGTGCATGAGAGCACAGTGGTGGAGAGCATAGTGGTGGAGGAGATGGGCAATGGAAGGATGGAGAGGTGGAGAGGTAGGCTAGCATGGGCATGGAGCTGAATGGAGGATGTGGAAGGAAACAGGAAGAGAGGAGGGTCGAGAGTTGGTAGGGCATGGAAGAGTGTGTGTGATGGAGGAAGGGGTGGTGCAGGAGCTGGTGGAATAGAGGGAAGCGTTGGAGAGGGAGCAAGGTAAGGTGATGCAGAAGGGAGACTACAAATATATTTTTTTTTGATATTTTTTTTTAAAATATTTTTTTCTTCTTCTTCATGTAGATGGCCAAGGGCCTTTTGGTTTGGTCAAAGACCAGAAATGAGAGAAACTCTCAATATGATGGCTAATAGCCTGAAATTAGTGAGACCGGAGGAAAGGTCAACTCTGATACCAAATGAAGCGAATAATTATTTGCTCATTCAAATAATATTACCAAAATACTTGGAATATTAAATAAGCCATAATAATATATAAATTGATGATAGGATAGATAAGATGATTACAATGGTTGATAACCCACCTATTAAATAAGTCTTGGGAATTGTGAATGAAAGGTCATGTCCTTTCATCTTAAGTATAATTGATTGTGTTTATTATTATTTATTTAATTATTATATTTATTTTATGTTCATTACATCCACCCATACATTTGACTTTGAGACTTGTTTTTGGTTGTTTGCATTCAATTTATGAACTCATATTTGAGATGTAGAAATTTCACACTAATAAACATCATCATCACCATCATCGTCATCTTCCTCTTCATCATAATCCTTGTCCTCATCATCGTCAGCATCATCATCTTCATAATCATCAACATCTTCATCATGATCCTCATCATTAGCGTCATCACCTTCTTCCTCATTAACATCATCATTATCATCATCATCATCATATTCATCATCATCATCTTCATCATCTTCATCATCATCCTCATCCTCATCCCCCTCCTCCTCATCATCATCCTTATCATCCTCATCGTCATCGTCATCTTCTTCATCTTAATAATCATCAACATCTTCGTGATCATGATCCTCATCATCAACATCATCACCCTCTTCCTTATCAACATTACCTTCTTCATCATCGTACTCATACTCCCCATCACCATATTCATCCTCATCCTCCTCCTCCTCCTCATCATCCTCCTCCTCATCCTCATCATCCTCATCCTCATCCTCACCATCATTTTCATCTTCATCCTCATCATCACCATCATCATCGTCATCATCATCATCATTGTTGTCGTCGTCGTCCTCATCACCATCTTCATCATCATTATCATCCCCATCATCATCTCCGTCATCATCATCATCATCATCATCATCATTGTCATCAATGTCATTGTCATTTTCACCATCATCAACATCGTTTCCATCGTTTCCCACCGATCCCTTGAAATTTGTCATAATAACACAATATGACTAGCTAAATGCAAAGAGATAAAAGGATATAGCATTGAGATAGCATCGATCGCTGTAGAGTGCTTGGAGTTGAACTTTACGTGTTTAAATTTATCAATCGCATAAAGAAAAATGAAATTGATAGGGAATTTAAATATATATAAATGCCTTTCATCACCGTTGAGGCTTAGTCATTATATTAACCTCACACAAGGCTTTATACCTCTCCTTTGAAATACATATACCCTAATAATGATTTTGGATCATATCAATTTATTAGACTTTATTGAAGCCTATATGTTGATTCTAATACCTCAATTTGCATGAGTACCCAATAAATTGTTACACACATTGAATTCCAAAAGAAAAAGTAGTCATTCCCATTCCCTTTATGATAAACTTGGAGTGGAATAGTAGTCCATGAGTAATCTAGGGTGGAGAAACCTGCATTCTAGTGAAGAAGGTGCCATTGAAAAATATCAACTATATTGCTATATTGTTTCTTTCATATTTTGATTTGAATAACATGGAGATCCCTTTTCTCCCCCCACCCCAAAATTGTGTTTTGATTTGTGTATTTATGACTATATGTTTGGGGGTGGAATTATTTGCTTGACAACAAATAATTTCAATTAGTTAAAATTTCAAATTGCATTAATCATCATTTATTAATGGTATGAAAGTTTTGAGGAAGTTTATTTGTTGCTTGTGTACAAATTTGTAATAGATGGGACATATGAAGGAAATATTTCCATTGGATCACATGTTACAATAAAGAGGCTAGCCAATTGGCCTAAGGTATTCCTCTCTTCTCTATATATGTTATATTTAAGTACTTAATTGGAATTAGAACTTATACAAATATAGGAAGAAGATACATGAGAAATCATGCACACGATTGAGGTGGCCATGCAACAACTGGTCCCAATGCACACATTCAACTAGGATGGATGGATACTCGTTCTTGGTACCAATTGACTACATTGGTTAACATATCACATTATATGTATTCCACTCATATTTCAAGTTAAAAATACATAAAGGGGGGTGGAATGAAATGTACCCTAGGAAGCACCTAAGGTTTTCTCTACATTCTTGTGTTTATTCTTGTATGGATGCATTCTATCATTATGAAGTTAAGGGTTTATCTTTTATCTACCAATATTCACTACATAACCATGGAGGACATTCCAACATTTCTTGTATACTTCATATGCATATTTTGGAAAAATTATAATGCACCTCAATGTCCTTCATCTTCTAATATGGATCAATATTAAGATTTTTAATTGCAAAATAGTTTAGTGTGCAATTTTGATAATCTTTATGTACTTTATAATGAACCATGGGAGTCTCTTTAAAGGAAGCACATTCTACTGCATATGGTAGATACTTTAGAAATAGAAGACTCTTAATCACATGCAATGGTTTTTCTTTTTATATTTTGTCTATTAAAGTTCACTACAAGTGGTAATAGATATCTTTCTTAAGTAAGGAAGTGGAAGATTTTTTTTTTAGATTTTTGAAGGGAAAATATGCCACAACATTCATGTCCATTTCTAAAGATTTTTCATTTAATAGTTGAAGAAGCAACTTGTGGATTTGAGTTCCTCTTGAAAAATACCCAATTTCAAAAAAAAATATTCAAATCAATGTTTGTGAAGTAAATATATCGTTGATGTAAAATCATCTCTTTTACGTTTTTTTTTATATTACAACTATGAATTTATTCTAGGTATCATAGAGCATATAAATTTTGATGGGTTTCCTAGATTTATGCTAGACTAATTCTAGGTGAAGAGCACTTCAACAACTTTAATTTTAAATATTGTATGCTATCGATTTTCACATTATTGAGGAAGTTATGACCATTTCAAATATTTTCCTCAAAAACCTAACGAAACTACAACAAAGTTTCATTGAAAAGTAAGTTATCTATTTGAAATGATAGTTTTGGCTACAAGTTTTATTCCAAGCAAGATGTTTTTAAAAGAAAATATTATGGTCCTAGTATTGAAGAACACATAAAGTGGTGGAAGTCAAAATTTCCCCATCGATGAAGATACACAATAAGATTTAGATCATAGGATGATTCTACCATATATGGGAAATGACTTAACTTGGGGAAGATATTGACCCTTTCTGGAAAGAATATCCACAAGTATTTGTAGATAGGTGGTCTTACTCCATGAAGTAGGATACAAAATGCACTAAGGGTTTATTTTCTAGTGAAAAATTCCAATTACATGATCATGGATGTCTTCAACAAGAGGAGCTCACTATTTCTATAGATCCTAGAAGTGGGCATAATTTCATCAATCATTGTTTGGCTAATCTTGATTGCAGGTTCTTGTAAGGAATATCCAAGCACATATGTTGAGGGTGATAATTTTAATAGTTTTTAAATATTAAAATATTACTATGGATAAATATGTTTTGCACTCATATTTACATGATATAGATATGGATGAGGTGTATATTATTCTTGAACATCCTTGGATGAAATCAATTGGTACAATTAATAGGATTGCACAAAACTGTTTTATGAATCTTTTGTATAAGAAAAAGAAAACCACATTGCATGAATTTCTATTACTAAACAAGAAGGACCAAATGTGGAAATTATGACAATGATGATGATGATGATGATGATGATGATGATGATGACAAGAAGGACCAAATGTGGCAATGCCGACAACGATGATGATGATGATGATGTTGATGATGAAGATGATGATGATGAAGATGGTGATGATGATGATGATGATAATGATGAAGATGATGATCATGATGACGATGATGATGATGGTGACGATATTGATGATTATGATGAAGGCAATGATGATGAAGATGATGATGATGATGATGATGATGATGATGAAGATGACGACGACGACGATGATGATGATGATGATGATGATGTTGACAATGATGAAGATGATGATGATGATAGTGATGAAGATGATGATCATGATGATCATGATGAAAATGATAATGATGACAATGACGACGATGATCATGATGATGGCAACGACGATGATGACGATCAATACGATGACGATGAAGATGATCAGGATGATGATGATGATGATGATGAAGATGATGATGAAGATAATGACAATGATGATGATGATGATGATGATGATGAAGATAATGACGATGATAATTATGATGAAGATGGTGATGACGACGACGACGATGATGATGAACATGAATATGACAATGATGATGATGATGATGATGAAAGTGACATGCTCTTTGTCTCTTGACATCCAATGACCATTACTATGATGACATTTTATGTTTTGGCCCTCGATAATCGTCGTTATAGCAACACACTATGATGATGATGTTGATAATGATGAAGATGATGATGATGATGATGATGATGATGTTGATAATGATGAAGATGGCGATGATGATGATGATGATGATGATGTCTATGATGATGATGATGATGCTATCCATGATGATGAGGAGGATGAAGATGACAATGGTTATGATTAGTATGATTAGGATGAATATGTCGATGATGATGATGAGGATGATGGCAATGATGATGGTGGTGATGATGACGGTGATGATGGTGATGATGATCATGATGATGATGATGGTGATGATTACGGTGATGGTGATGATGATGACATTGAAGGGAATTGTTAAACATCCATGTGTTGTTGATACAAACAGAAAGTGGTGTAAATGACAACAAACCATTGTGTAACATAGAAAAAGTTAAGCACCTAAAGTTCCTTTGTCATGGTGATAATAATATTATTTATTATAGTTTGATCTAACACATTAGTGCAAACTACATCGCATCATCAAGGAATCAACCTCACCACACACATAGGCACATAGTTGGCCACATGGGGGAGACACATCCTCACACTATTGCATAGCAAAAATGACCTCTTGTTGGCCATTATTGGGATACAATCAATCTAGGTGTATGATAAAGGGTCAGAAGTCACTATGACAAGATTGGATTACAACACTAGTATCCCTCTAAAACTCAACTTGGGGAAACAAATAGGAAAATATGATATAATAAGATAACACTTGAGATCACAACTCAATTACTAAATATATTGATAAATAATCATTCATCTATTTGACCAAGTAAAACTTACATCCCAATACATATATTCTTGAAGTTAACATATTTTGATTGAAAGTATCTCAAGAAGGTTTTCCTTCATTCTTGTATTTAAGTTATGTTTTCTAATCAAAGGACCTGTGCACCATAATAAACTACATATTTAAGGTGCAATGTTCAATTTATGTTTTGGTCTTTTATTATTAATGTGATATAGAAGTAAAATGTCCCCAAAAGAGTGATTTTATGTGTGAAATAATAGAATAACTTCCAATGTCTGTTCATTTCATAACAACATATTCATTCCTTTCATAAAAGTACATACAACAAGTGAAATTCATAATGTCCACTCTAACATTGTAATTGAAAAATCCATTAACCATTTCATCAAACCAATTCCAAATTACTAATAGGAATAATATCATGAGACTGGGGCACTTCATTAATGACAAGTTGCAACACACTAATTGTTGGGACAAACCCATTTTAGATTGATCAACCGATGCATTTGGTTAGGATATTTGTTTATAATCTACCACTCAACATTTGGAGAAAATAAATGAATTTGTAGATCATAAATTCGGGTTGAATGCTTATATTTTCTTGTAAGGGATCTTGCTTCCTGTGATGTTTGGAAAATTCCTGAGTTGGAGGGGCTTGGTTTCTCCCTTTTTCATAATCTAGCATGACAATGAGCTTAGTCCCCTCCAACGAACTCTAAAAATGACTTCAAGTTTAAGTAAGGGAAAAAAGAGGGACAAAAGAGGATGAGATTATGAATTCCTGAAATTGAATTTGTATCACACAATATGTGCAGGCAATCCAATTCGACTCCTGTGTAATGCATTTGTCTTCCTCATGGTGCCAACTCTAACTGAAGTAGGGGTGGATTTTATAGTGGTGTTAAAAGGATTATATCTCCGAAGTGGTGGTTCCTATGCTCTTATCGTATGCTACCCATGAAAATCCAAAACCACTACCACTCAAGCAACAAACTATGTGTTTTCATCGCTATTCCAACGAACTATCCTTTTTTCGTTGCTATTCCAACGAACTATTGTCGCTATAGCGATGAACATTTATGTGTGTCGCTTTAGCAACAATCGTCGGGGGTGTTTTCATTTTTTTCAAAAATTTAAACTATTTTTCAACAAAAAATTCGATTTTAACTTATTTGTGGCAAACTTTCATGGGACTTTTGAGCCATATGTAGTAGTATTAGTTTTATTGGGATGTTTTATTCTAGCTTAGATATCTATTTAAAGGTGGAATCTTTTTGGAAACTTGTAATTATGTATGATGCAACTTTTTATAATATAAAGTTGTCTTTCTAGCTTTGAAAAAAATAAACATTAAAATTCAACACTTTTGATACATTACAATGCTTTATAAATATTACATGGTAAAATTACTTTAAAAATGTAAGTATATTTGATTTTGNGTTCTAAATGATAAAAACTTTCAAATAATATATGGTAGACTTACTTAAAAATTGTAAGTCTATTTGTTTTTATTTTGAAGTCTACATAAGAGTAGAGTATTTGATTTTAAATTCCCTAATATTAAAGTGATATTCTATTTTGTAATGAGCATCTATGACCATTCTGACCTACTTTTCACTTCAAAATGTAATTTGTATTTTAGTGGAGGATTGCACATGTTTTGACCATTAAATCAATTTACACTTGCAATGAAAGCAAGAATTTACCTGAATCACTCTTTGTTGAAATTATTGAAATTGTTTCTTTGTTTATCATAATTGGTAGAAATGGAACAATCCTGATATCCATTCAGGATGTACCAGAATTCTTTTTGAAGAATGGATCAATTTCTTCAATACTTGGGAAGCTCCCTTTTGAACTCATCTGCTTAACCCCTCCAAACCATTATCATTGCAGAGATGTAATAATCTCCCTTCTCACCGTCAATTGAAAAGATCCATCTCCTCCTCATAATCGCCAAATATCTTCCCTTCAAGATCCACTCTTAATCGTTCTTTAAATCCTTTAACTAATATTTTAATGGTCTCTTTATTATTTCCTAAAAGCATTCTACTGGTTACATAACCTTCATATATGGAATAACGCATTCATAATATAAGGTAAAATATAATAATAATAGTATTACACTTTCTAGAATATATCCATGTGCATTTGTTTAAATTACTTGATATTTTCTTTAATATGTGGAGGATATATATATATATATATATATATAGTTGTTCGTAAAGAATAATTCAATAGTTTATCATAGCGCTTTCTCTTCAATATGTTTAGAGACAATATTTATATAAAGTTAAACTCTTTTTAGCATTAAAAAAACAATATTTCTCTCTTTTTTGTTTTCGTCTCTTATATAGTTATTAGGATATTCCCCACTTTTATATAAACTTAACTATTAAGATAATCTTTAAGTAGGAATATCTCTCTCGCTTAATACCCAAAATGATTATAGTAAAAAGAATGAAACCTTAGCTTCTTTCCTTTTGGAACTCTAGAGTTAATTTCTCAACGTCCCATGCCTAAATTAAGATAATTTATTATAGTGAACTATCACTTAGTTTAACTTAGGTTTAACACCAAGATGACATCCGTTATTGATATCCTTGGTTTCCTAGACATGTTCAACTTCCCTTAGTGAATTTGTTATGTAGGTGAGTCAAGCCCTTCCATTTCCTAAGTCTACCAATGCTATTGACGTCAAATATATTTAATAGTATGTCTAAACCATCATAACTAGGCAATTACATTATTATCAGTGCCCCAAACACACTTGTATTGTAATCAATTATACATTCACTATGTATTAGTTAACTTTGACCTAAAATATTAAAAGTTCAACTTTATATCTTATTTTGAAAATCATTACATAATCCTAACAAATATCAAATCATTAACTCAACATAAAATTAAATAATTATGTGGCCTTGGATATGACTATCTCCAAGATGGCGACCTTTTAAAGATAAAGGCGGTTTCATACTATTTGGAGTAAATTGCTCTATTCTTGACTACAAATCCAAATTGCTCTATTCTGGACTACAAAGACAACTCCACCACCAAGAAAAGGTGACTTATGGCTAAGGCAGGTTTACATGAAAAATAAAAAAACAATATTGTACTTTATTAAATAATTACACATGGCAAAAACAATATTGTCAAACCTTTAATTAAATGATGAAAAATCATTCTTATTTCGGTTGTACGGGAGTTTATTTACGTATGGGTATAGGTGTTTTCGTGTTCACCATATTGTATTTTATAAAATATTTTTCACGATTTACTTGGAGTGCCATAATATATATATTAGGTTTAGCTACGTGTTAATTTATGTAAATTACGTCCAAACATGTAGGTGTAGAACCTTTGTTTGTTAGGAAATGTATTTAAGCTTTTTAAGTTAGTTTGATAATTTGATAACTTAACATATATTAGACAAGTCAAAAATTTATTGATATGTATATTAATAAGATATTTTAGGAAAATATCTAGTATTTTTTGCATTTTCCAATAGAATTTCCAAGTTAAATAGGAAAGATTTCATTTTATTCCTTAATATTAAAATAACTTTAAAAATTTTCTTACTTTCAAATTTTTTAGCGAAATCTGAAAATCTTAACTCGAAGTGAAAATTTTATAAAAAATTAAACTTCTAAATTTCGAGGTTTTAAATAAATACCTCATTCAAAGCATTTCACACATTGGACATTCTACTTTTGAACGGTTTGCTAGGGCACAAAACATAATATCTTCTTTGCTTTGCTTGCCGGGTTAGAACAAGATTCTTCCCTGTTGGAGGCTAGGATTTCTTCTGTTAACTTCTCTTTCTTTTTCTAGTATTCTTCTCTGCTTGGGATGGCTCTTCTTTTCCATTTCTCTTCCGGCATCCTTCTAACTGTGTCTACGTTTGATCTCTTGTCCGGGATTGCTTCTCTTCTTCTTTGTTGGGTGCTCTTCGAATTCTTTTGCAAACTCCTTGTGTTTCTCTTGTGGGATTCACCCAAACATCCCTTCTCCGGATCCCTTATCGCCCCAACAAAGTATTCACATACAGGCGACGACCAAGAATATAACTCTGTACTTTCTCTCTATTTTAGTATTGTATTTATTAACTAAAACCTCGATAACAGTCTTCTTCGATAAATTATCATGAAAATTTCTCTCGTCCCTGTGATAAATTCCCATAGCATGGAAATTAAAACAAAGCAATGAAGGAGAAGTCAAGAAGATCGAAACCTAAATCACCGGAACAAATTCCGCAGGCAAAATGTTACCAAAAGAAAATCAAATGCGAGCGAAGCTTACATATCTGAGCATTGTCGGTGCCCCTTTAGGCTCAAACCCTGCTTCCAAAGGATCAATCGGTCATGGGTCCCAACTAAAGGTATGGAACCTTGTGTAGCATGTACATCACCTTTCTCAAAACCACAAATAAAGAAGTTTGTTTTCGATGACTCCTCGATTCCTGCACCCTACTAAACAATAGATTTGTACAAGATCCTATACAAATTTTGGATAATGTAATGGGATTTGATGAATCCAACATATGTGTCATGTTTTTATTCGATCAATGGACAACAAAAAGAGGTACAAAGTTTTTCAAACCCGACCTCAGAGAAAGAAGGCAGGCGGCCTAAATATGAAAATACAAATAATTAATATGGGTTTTATTCAAATAACTCTTGGTTAAAAGTATGCAAAATTTTCGATTTTCACAAAACTAATTACAGTCGATACACCTCAAATGTCAAGGAAATCCAAACTTATGACATAAATAATGAGGAAAACAAAATTAAAATTATTGTGATTTTTTTATTTGAATATAAATTAGTATTGAATATTTAATTTCATAATATCGTTATTAAAAAATATATTAAAATTTACATTGAAATATTTATTGAAATAATGATAAATTTATATAAATAAATGTTAAAGTAAAAAAATATTAATATTTAGATTTAAAATAAAATTAAGATATTTATATTTTCATTAAAATTGTAAGATTTTCCAATCATATTAAAAACATAAAAATAATTATTTTATCAGTATTGCAATTATCCCGAGAACTTATTACCATTCATTTGAGTTCCAATAAACTAAGTGAAAACCAAAATTGGGATATATAAATAAAAACTGAGATATATATCCCTTCGGAAAGAAGAAGATTATCCTCCACCATTCAACACTATTTGGCCTCTAAACAACTCACTTCAGCCAAAACTCTTTTTATGGATGTGCTTGGTTGGAAAGATCCTAGTCTAGGACCATCTCGTAAATCTTTATAATTATAGGCTCGACCGATTCTCTCTTTGCTGCAAGGATGGTGAACACATAAACCACATGTTTATAAGTTGTTCATTTGTTGAAATATGGAGTTATGTATAGGATGGAGAAGATCTTTGTGATGCATTTCAGAAGTGGACGAATAATTATGCTTTCCAAATTTTCAAAGCTTTACCAACACTATTGATCTGGAGGGCATGGTTAGCCAGAAACAAAGTGGTTTTTTTTAAGGATACATAAAATTCTATCCAAGTATAGCATGTATATTATTTCTTTAAGAATGATGCCAAAAGATGCTTTTATTTATCAAAAGATTTTTTTTTTATTGGTTAAAATTCTTCAAATGGTTGTGGAAATATTTTTTTTTTGTGAAGACAGTGAGTGAGTAAAAAAAATAACTGATGTTGGAAAAGTATTTGGACAGAAAAATTTTAATGGGGATAATTTCCCGGCAAATAGACAATTCCGCAAAAAACAGAGTTAATGCATGTTCAACATGAGTTAAGCAGCAATATGTCAAAGTGAAGGTGGATTTAAGAGTAGGTTAATTGTCTTGAATTTGAAAATCACATTAACTAATTAATGTATTCCAGGAGTGAAACCTATAAGTAAATTTATTTTTAATTCCTACGTATTTAAGAAAAGGATGGCACAATTATGTGATAGAAGTGGTGGAGCATCCATTCTTGATCATGATCTGATGGGTAATAAAATGAGAAACTTTTCTGAAAATGGAAGTGGTTGAGCATCCATTCCTAATCACCTATCTGGTGGGAACTGAAAAAATATTCATGGAAGAAATTAAACTGATAATAGTTTTTGAAACTTAATCAAAGTGGTTGAGGATTGATTCCTGGTCATTGTTTTGGCATGCAACTTAAAAAAAAATCATGGAAGAAATTAAAATGAGAATGTATTAGAAAATCATTTTTTTGCGATGATATTTGGCATGGTCGTGAAAGAATGAAAAAATTCCAATGTATTCGTCCTTACCTTTGGTCATCCATACAATTCTTGAAAATTCATCCAAGCAAAAATTTGTGTTGAAGGTACATCATGAAAGCTAACAATAAAACATTCTATCAAGGCATTGCAATCTCAATAGGAAATAAAAATGCACTTTCTTGTTACTATTGAACAATAAAAAACAAGAAATATGGCCAATAAGAGCATGTACTTACTGATGTTGATAGAATTTTTAAACCATTGCTTCTATATGTATCACATTCACAATATATTCTGAGATGATAATGATGATAGTAAGAAAATCATTGGTTGATTGGTTGAGGAAGTGTGCATTTTTGTGCTAATCTTGAAGAATTGGCTTTCCTGGCAAATCATTGATAAGTAGGCTCAGATATTTGTATGTATCCGATTTGGTGGATGTGATTCATGGATAAGTATTCTCAGATATGTGTAATTATGGCTCAAACTAGATTTCATACATGGGATGTACTTGGATTGAACTCGTGTGTATTTTTTTGCTAGACATGAAAAATTGGGAAACCCAATCAATTACTAATATGACACTCTTGGATTTCATTGTAGATGGAACATTTTACATAAGGAGTACAAGTAGATGTAGAACCATAAACCCAATTTTGGTACAAGTAGATGTAGAACCATAAACCCAATTTTTTTTTTTAACATATATATTACTCTAATTAGCTGTATTTGTTTTTAAGGATACATAAAATTCTCCCTTTTCTTTGAAGCAAGTTTAATAATGGATTAAAAACAAATCTAATGTTTGCACAAGGTAAAATAATGGTGGAATGTTGAGGAGGAGAAGAAATTGATACTATTGAACAGTTAAAAGGTGAGGTTTTCATGTTTTCCAACGTTTACAACTACAATCTTGTATACTTTAACAATTTCTATTAAGCCATGTCTGTGACCGCTGAAGAAGTGGTAAAGGACAGGTACTATTACTCTTATTTAAGAACACAGTCATTTTAAAAGAGTGGCCTGAGGATAACCTCGACTCTTGTTGCAGTTTTGGATCTTCGACTCAGCTTCACAGTTATGGCCTCTCCTTTACGCATAGATTATGATGCCACACTATAAGTGTTTCCTTCATTACTTCAGGGTTAAGGGTTTTTTTAAATATTTCAACCTTTATTTTAAACTTGTAATGCCTTTGTTTTGCAGTGATGTTGTCTGGTTCATTGACTGCACAAAATAGCAGTTTCTATGGCTCAAGTTTGGGTCCAGATTTATTAAAAAAAAATGGTCGTGGTTATGGAATCACGGAAGACTAAGGGTTTAAGATTCCTCCTACACATTCAAATGCTTTGTTTCAAGGTAAAAACTAAACCTAAATCTCCATATTCGAACTTTGTTTGTATTCTGTCTCTAAAATCGATTCTAACAAAAAAATATTTGTGTGCATGTATATACACTAGCGTGGCTTGTCTATAGTGGTGAACACTTGTTTCATAACAAGGTATGCGTAACCAATACTTTGACAGTCGTTTTAGCAAACATTCGTTGTTTTTCCATGCTTGGGTTTGGAAAAAAAAGGGTTTCTCAGCCTCTATTTTCTTAAGATAAGTTACATGTTTTTAGAAGAGCTAGATTTAGATTATGGTTTGCAACTTTGATATTGGTCGTAATTACTAAAAATGTATGGTTTACGTTATTTTTTAGGAATGGCACTTTGGCCCTCTGGACTTAGTTATAATGTACAGTTTAAAAGAGTTGAAGTTTGATTTGTTTTGTTGAATACTTTAATTTGGAAGGAAACTTAGTTTTCAGTTTCATCAATGACTGTAATAACTGTTAATCCATCGATTAGACTTTTGTTTTTCATTGCGACTGTATGCATGTAAATTTTATTTGCTCCCTAGGTTCATATTATTGTTTTTGAATCTGTTTACAGTTTATTATATTTATAAAGGGGTTATCTCCGGCCATAATGACATAAGCATTGCTTAATAGATATTTTGGTAAAAATTTTGTATCTCTAAATTTGATAAGAAGACTCTTGGCTCTAATTTCTACAATGCTAAAAGAAAATTGTAATGCATTACTAGTAATTTATCCTAAATGAGTTATAACATATTGAATAGGGTTTTCTTAGCTTGATAATGAATTTTTTGTATGGAATATATACTTGCTAATTCTATTATTTATGTCCATGAATAAATCAAAAATAGGAACAAGGATTTATAATGTATTTGATATAAAATTTGTGTACATAAACTATATTAAGAAAAATTAGCATAATCATCATTTTAGGAATGTAATTAGAAATCTAATGTTACAGGGTTAATGAAATAGAACTTGTCACCACTTCTGGAAAAACAAAACTGAGGTTGTCGTTCCTCCACAAGTGAATTTGACCACAAATACTGATGTCCTAAATGTCTAATTTTTGACATATTGGTGTCGGCAAATCAATAATTTGCTTTCTTTTAAAACGTCGGTTGAATTTCACATGATTTCCAAAAGTGAAATACACTCGTCAGATTTTTGACACCCCGTTGTTGAACAACCGACGTTAAATGTCACTCGATATCGGTCGGAATCTCGATGATGTCTCCTTCATACTTGTCGAATATCCGACGACTAACTCCACTATGGAATCCGACGAATGTCCTTAATATTTCTTGGCTAACCGACAGACTGAAGGCATCAGTAGTGTAGCATAGTCGTTGGATTTGATGGATATTTGACGACCTCTTTCACCACTTAAAGGTCATAAATACGACGATTGTTCCTTCCTGCCAGTTGGATAACCGATGACTAGGACATCAATAGTGTAGCATATTCGTCGGATTGGATGGATATCTGATGACAAATGCCACTCCAAATATGTCGAAAAACCAACAAACCTGTATAAGTTTATAAAAAAAATAACCATTTGGAGTCTCTTTGGTTTGGAAAACCCTAAATAAGGTTTACCCCATGATTTGAAAGTGGGTATCCTACCAAGTGGGAAACAAATAAAACATTAGAATTGGGAAACAACACTAGATAAGAGTAAAGGGAAATGTTAGTCTCTCTAAAGCATTATTATAAGTCGTAAATGAGAAGGGAGTACTTCAATTAAGAGAGGTAGAGTTACAAAGGGACATATTTGATCGAATCCAAAGGTGGAAATAAATTGATTTCCTCAATATACCATTATAACATGAATGAATCATGTATCTGAAGTTGCACTCACACATCATGATAATACTAAATAATTATGAGGATATGATTAAGTTGTAAAAGAACAAAGGCATCATAGATTATACAATTAAATTCGGCTATTCAACAAAAAATGAAGAAGAATGGGCTAGAATCAGAGTTTGGTGGTGGAGGGATGTGTGGAAACTTACTTGCTTATAAATATCCATAAGAGTTATTTGGCTAGCCTTGGAAAATAAGCTACTAACTAAGGACAATTGTCAAAGAAAGAATTGGCTTGGTCCAAATAGAAGCACTATTTGTAAAAAAAATTGAAGAACAAATAAATCATTTGTTTGTATATTGTTCCTTTTCAAGTCTTGTTTAACAAGATGTTACCAAAGATTTGGGCATTAAGGTGAGATGGGAAAATGGGAATTTAGAAGAAAGTCTACTAGAGTAGATTGCAAACAAAGTTGTGAATGTCCATAGGGCCCTACCTTGTGTGTTTATATATGGTATATATATGTCTAGGAATCTTATGATATTTCAAGATCTGTATATGACAACTTTACAAGTAGCACACAAGATCAAAATCACTTATGAAGGAAATAAGAAGCCACTAAAGATAAAAAAACCAAATATTCTACAAATTCTAATCATAGACAAAGAGAAGCCCTAATTATTTTTTAATGGGGCATGTTAGGGGGTACCAAGGTTTTGTGGGGTTGGAGTGATAATTTTTATTGATACCTCACATTATTTTTGTCTACGACATGTTGCTGGGAATGGGATTGACAACAAGGTATATAAATCTAGACTTTATGGATACTTCTGAAGACTACACATGACAATGGATTAACCATTTACAAGTTTTAGGTGAATCAAATCTTGTGATAGAGTGGGTCAACCATAATCATCATAGTAGAATTTATGGCCTTAAACCTATTATGAATAATATTGTAGAGGTTAAATCACATTTTCATGATATTTCCTTTAGATGTGTATATAGAGAATTCAACACCAAAGTTGACAACTTATCCAAGGATGTTCTACTCTTCCAAGAGGGTACCTTTAATGAACAAGTCTTCAAGGGGGGCACTCTCCTACCAACTTCTAAATCTAGCTGAATTTTATCATGGCATCTGGATGCATATGAGACCATGAAGTTTTTTTAGGGCAAGATTTAGAAAAATTGTTGTGTTCGAAATTGGAAGACCATCATATGTTTGAACACAAAGTGTGCTTGCAAACACTAAAAGGGTTAGTTTCATTTGCTAAAGATTATCTCTTTGGACATAAAATGTCTATTTGATTTCAAACTTTGGAATATTAATATAATGATTTCTTTCTTGGGGGGAAATGTGAAAATAATATTAATACTTACACATTAATGAGAAATAAAGTAGTATTAATCGAAGTACAAATTGGACAAATGCCCAAGTTTCCATTCTATGTAAAGAGTAATTATTTCATAGAGCTAAACAAAATAATGTAAATCATATTTTGTTGTAAACCATAGGAAAAAATATTGTATTTTGAAACGTTAGCTGCACATTTGGTTGTATAAAGACCTAAAACAAATTTATTATCTCTTGGCAACAAAAATCTTTGCATATTTATGAAACAAATCACAATTTCTGACTAAGATTCAAACGCATGAATTTCCTCTCAATTCTTAATGTGACAAATCCAAACTAACAATGAGGATTTAATGGAATGTAAAACATAGTATGATGCCTTAATGCCTAAAACTATGTTTCCTTAATGTTTGAAACTATGCAAACTAATGCTAAAGATTTTAGATATGCTTATCACTACATCATCAATATTAATTGGATTTGATGCTTAGCATTTACTCTTTTGGTTTCTTAAATTCACTTCCATATATTTAGTATTCTTCATGTGCTTGAGCACATCCCTTCCCTAAGGAGCTATATGGGAGAAGTTGTTGACCACCTTCATATTCTGATTCTTCTTCTCACCACCTTCATATTTAATTTTATTCCAATTATATGCTCACCTTCATCTTATGATCAAGCACATGAATAATCCTAAATATATGGAAGTGAATTTCAGAAATTGGGAATCTTCGAGTAGGTTTGGGGCTAGTGTCTTATGACAAAATTCAAAACCCTTATTACAAAGGAAGAGGTTTTTACGTTTGATATTCGGAAATTGGGGTAAAAAGGTTCATAAAAGGGAAAGCTAAGGAATCCTTAATATATGGAAGTGTGCATGCCCTACCCCCCACTAGATTCCAACTTATGACCAGCATGGAGGAAACACATGCTCTTAACATTAGGCCCACTCAAGCAGCCTCAAATTTGTTGTCAATGTTTCTATGTGATTGGGTCAATTAATGAATGGACAAGCAAAATGAGATAATGGATTATTCTCATGATTTTATTGACGATGTGGGTGAAATGCCATCTTTTACTCATAGGAGGACATCTTTGGCTTAAGGAGAGATCTATATAGAGATGGAAAAACCTTTGGATTCATGAGATATGCAACTAGTGCTGCAAACCTGTAATACCCTCTCATTTATCCCCTTGACATGTTATTATTATTTTGGTGTTGTGACATTAAGGCACGAGGTGAATCTTGTCTTAGATTCAGTTCATTTTAGGGGAAAAATCAATGTTAATGGTGATTGATGGATAATGAGGGAAGGTAAAATTGATATAAATGGTTTATAATTGCTATAAAATGTGGCAAATGGTGACATATATCTACAAAACATGGGATAAGTCGAGATTGTAAAAATTAAAATCCTAGGTCACTAAAGTGCATATGTTCAAAATTGGGATATGTGCACTATGTTGGTTATTATGAGGATCAATTATAGAAAAAAATTGGATATCGATCATTTAGTTGGAGCAGTTTCCTTGTGTGGACAAGTGGTGGACTTTGGTTGGTGGAAGGAGACAATTGGAAAATGGATGCAAGTTTAAATGATCAAGAAAATAGAAGTTTCTTTACATCTCCACAAAGAATCTGCTTCAATTTCATTAAAGGGAACAAGTATGAAGTAAACTCTACTTATAAGCAAGTTCATTATTATAAAGTTGTGGTTTTAGATATACCTATGGATGAGATTAAAATCATCTATGACTTTATACCTCCATCTCAATTCTAGAGCGACTTCTTCCCCACACTTATACAACATTTTCCAAGGGTATCTTAAATATGATATACTTTGGGTTGTCGTCTACTTCCAACCTCCCTAATATAATAAGCACTATAGAAGTACCAGATTCTCCATTTTCATGTATATCTATATTGAAGGACAATAGTATATATGAGAAATCTTATAAAATATTTTAGCGCTTAAGGTGACACAATTGATCTTAGACTCTAGATAAGATATAAAGGGAAATTGAGAGTCGAAGGTGAATCATGGCGTATTATATTGACCTTTGCTTGTTCAAGTATGAGAAAATATAGAACTAAGGGAAACAAAAGGGAATTAATGGCAGCCATAAGATGTTATCCTTTGGCTCATGGATCCTTTGCCATTATTGATAGCCTGATGCTTTTGTTCCCAATTTGTTGGAAGTTGAACTGGCACATGAAACCACTGAAGAAGAGTGCTAAGGCTCAAATCACAAATGAATGGGGATTATATCCTTTTGAACTTAGCAATTGGATTCTTCGAGTTTTGATTGATGAATAAAATGTGAGGACGGCAAGATCAATCAGATTTTCCTTGATTATTTTTGCAAAACGTACATACAACAAAGTTATGTTTCTTATCCAATAAGGTTGAAATGAGTTTGTTAAATATCAGGGTTTTCTTACTTAACTGATGAATATAATTGGCAATATCAATTCACTATGCTTTTATCTTTTCTCAATAAATACTTCCATTAGAGGAAATTTCAACTCAAAATGGGCCTTTTAACTCTAATTCAAATTCCATGTCATCATGTGTTATCAAATGAAATTTATTTAAATTTGAAATACCGTATAGGTCTTAAACAAATTTTTAATGTAAATTTGGGGATAGGTATCATAAAAAAAAACTACTTTTTTTGTTCATATTTTTGACATATATCCATGTGTTTCATCATCAGATTTTTTCAGGTATTTCTTGTTTATGGGGTAGCGGGGTCTGTCAAAAGTATGTCAAGTGGGTACTCGTTGGATGTGGAATTTAATTATGAATCCAATGATCTCTCCCGGTCGAAATTTGAGTAAAATCACACGGAGATATGTCAAAAATACAAACAAGAAGGTAGTTTTTTTATTTTCTTCCTCCAAAATTAATAAATATTAATTTATTATTTTAACTATTATTTTATTAATTTCCCTTAGGAGGCCCATTTTGAGTTGAAATTTCCTCTAATGTCTTCTCTATAATCATAAGGATATTCAAATATTGGCCATGGAACCTCATAATCCATCTTAATATTGCTAACATTCTAATTAGGGTTTTGAGGCTTTCCAGAACCTGGAATGTGGCCTGGAATTTCGACGTCCTAAATGTATGATTTTCCTAAGGGTTTTCTAAAATAAATGACCCTATATGATTGGTCAAGGTTATTTGTCTCAGCAAGGGTGGCTCAATTAGGAAGTTGTTAATGTATATATGGCCCAGTTGGGGGTTTAAGTGGTCTCATCTCTTCAGTTTCATTCATTATGCAATGCTACAATATTTCATCTGAGATTTAGATCTTGAGCCTTTAGTCATTAACCATGAAAGAGGTTAGCGTGAGTCATTATAGAAGTGATTACAAGTTTCTACAAGAATCTACATCTAGGATGTTTTATTTTATGTTTATCTAATAGGGGACTTTCAAATTCAATATAACAATTGTGTCAATATCAATAGAACAATTTTCCAAAATAGATTTTCCCATGTAAGCATAGAATTGATCGAAGAGGCTATAACTTCTTTATAAGCCTAGCAGTATATACTTCTTAATTTTTCTTACTTGTTTTCCCTTCATTTCTATTATATTTTCTCTTGTCCTCTGTCATCTTTGTTTTTTTAATTATTTAAAATCTCTTAAGCATATTTTTCCTCTAAGATGGAACTTTGGTGCCTAATGGATTTATGTTTGAGTTGTAAGCTTTGACATGGGTTTAAACATCAATAACCTTGACAACAACAATAACCACATGAGTGTTGCAAGTCATCTTAGACCTCATCTAAATATTTCCTAACTTGTGCATAGAGTTTTTAAAATTTGATGTAATATCACAAGTGATTTACGATCTTGGGAAACCCTAGGTTTGTATCTGCAATCTAATTAGATGTGAAAAACGTATTTATTATTTTGACAACGATTGTGTTACAATGAAAACCATCCAAAACAGACAACAAGGAACCTAACATTTTCAACCAACAAAACATGTTGTCCATGTTTTTGGACTTCTAAGCATATTTGATCATTTCTATTATAAATTCAAGCAAGTAAAAATAATAGGGAACAAAGAATGGTACAAATTGAGCAAGTATGGAATACAAATTAAATTAACAGAACAAAACTATGTATGAGAATTAAGAATATGCTGTCAATACTAATTATAGTTTTTTGGTACAACTTACCTTGATTTATCGAGCTTGCCACTGTCTTCTTTTGCTTTACCTTTCAAAACATCTTTCAGCATACTACAAATATTTTCCTGTTGCAATAATTTCATGTTAGGGACCATTAAATAAATATTTGCATGTTTATGAAAATAACAAAATGAAGCTAAAAAAATACAGTTTGAGTAGTTTGTCTCAATGAATAAAAACAACATTAATAATGAACATTTTTAATTTAACAATGTAAATTACAATAATATTCAAGTAAAATAATTGGTAAGAAGATCACCTGAGGAAACATGGAGAACCCCAACACTGTATATAAGACCATCGATCACATCAAGACGCCAATTTTTCCTCTGAAATATGAAAATGTTTGCCAAGGCTATCTATAACAAGTTCCAATGGATGAGTTAAATAACAATAGTAAACTTTAAACACTGCAATTATAGAAATAATTGTTTTTAATGTATACTTCCTTACCATTCATTGACCACCTCTTTGTTTCGAGAATGATTTAATATTCTCTACTAAACAGGACCAACCACATGAAGGTAGAAGCTCTTATGGCCCCTGCCCCCCTCACATCACTCTTAGTTCCCCAAACCCAATGCATCTACTTGCAAAAAAAAATAGTGCAAATGCATTCATTCAATAGCTGAAAAAAAGCATTCATTAAACCATTCATTCATTCAATAGCTGAAAAAAAACATTCATTAAACCATTCATTAAACCATGCATTCATTCAATAGTCGATAAAACCATTCATTAAAGCATTCATTAAATAGTGGAAAAAACCATCCACGACATTGTATTATAAAAAAGAATTACTCAAAATTTCTCTAGTCACTTCTTTTTTACGTTTCTTCTCTTTACAAAATGAGAAAGAAGCATATCTTCCAGAACTTGTTTTTCAGTTCCTGGTGCTTCATCAACTTGTCCTGGTGTATCCCTAGTAGATTGCTCGCCATGTGGATCTTGCGGCAAGAGGCTCGGAATTGTTGCAATAATGTGAAAATGTTGCATTAATTTATTTTTGTTTTTATAATTACAAGTATTTCATTTAAAAAAATATTAATGTGTTTTTTTACCTAGAATGGACACATCATGTTCTTCATTATCTTGTTCAGGCTCAACCTATACAGCTACATGCTCTGCAGTTGAAATATGGAGAAGTACAATTAATGTTCACCATCTGCAATTATCTATACAAAATAGTATCATATTAATAAATTCATTACTGGAATCAAAGCATAATCTTCGACTAGTTGGTGTACATCATTGACATTAAGGGGATCATTTCTTTCCTACTCAAAACAGAATAAATATTTAAATTATGTTAATTATTTATAATGAATAGATTGCATGACACTTAATAAATTTTCATTAAACTATATATATTTTATATACATGTGCACCAGATGGATCACTAGAAGACCGTGCATGCCCAGACAAGTTTTTTCGTCGTTCAACAACAGCTTTAAAGCCGTGTTGGAATCCAAGATTCAAGTCTTCCTAAGTGGGAAATTCTTTGAATTGATTAGCTCACATATTTGCATAACATCATATATTTTACATTTTGCACCGGATTAAAACGAAAATAATTTATTATTTATTATTTGGATGTAGTATGGGTTTTTCGATACTTACAATTCGTGCCACCAAGCCCAAGATTGTGTTGACCAATTTTATCCAGTCTTGATTTTGTGTCCTTTGATGTATCTGAAAGCCTAATCAAGTGTTGAATTACATTAGATGTTCCAAACTCGATATAAAAATTAATAATAATAAGGCTTACCATTACATTGTGGAAAGTATTGCATACCTCCCTGTTCCTAGTGGTATCTTTCCTACTTTTCTCAGATCTCTCTCTTTTCCATCTTCCACTAGGGCTTTCCACTCCCTTGAGGGAATCATCGGAGGGCGCTCATACCTAGGGTTCTTTTCTAGGTGAACCCTATATTGGTCTCGGACAATCTTCATATGTTGTACAACCTTCTTTAGGACCTTTGTTGTATCGAAGGTATCTTTGTCGAACATGCCAACCAATCGATCAGTCAAGTCATCCTTTAAATTTTTTGTTTGTTTGTCCCACCTTCTGCAAATGATGGGCCTGAAGATCTCCAAGGTAAAATCATTTATATTTTTATAAAAAACATCATTTCCTGCGGAACAATCACGCCATCATTAGTTTAAAAAAAAGGTTTTATTGGTATATTACAATCAAATTATAAAAACTAAATTGAACAATCTATAATTACCTAGAATATTCTTTATCTTTATTGGAATGAGTTCCTCATTCACAAAAAATGATGTCTCTATTGAACCTATGCTAGTGACACAGGACGATACAGGAAATGTTTCTTTAGCATCATCATTACTATCAGGCTCTGCCTCCACCTCTTCTTCTGCATGATCTGGTGTGCATTGGTCAGCAGCAGCTGCACCCTCTGGTGGCCTCGAGGGTGTCATGGAACATGTTGCTGACTGGTCAGTTGAAAACACGGGTGCAGTATGTGGTGTAAGTGGAGTGTTTTGCTCACTATGCCCAACACCGCCTTCACCACCAGTGTGTGGTCGCAAAAATCCGATAAATACAAACCATTCAATTATAATTTCACTATCATATAAAATTAAAAATTATGATGTTCTAAATGAATTCATATTATGATTATGCAACTTACTTTCAAGGCCTGATATCTCTGCATCAACACTTGAACCTTTGTTTTAATCTTGTATGATTGCGGAATTATAAATAGCAGACGAAGCATATTCGCATTAATTTTTTTCAAGATCTTCTCTATCACCTTCACTGGATCTAAAGAAGAACCAATGTCAGCATCATTCAACAACTTGTTCACGTCAAATTCTATGGACTATTGTGTTTCTATTCCATAAACCGAATCATTTGTCTGTAACAAAAATATATAAAACATTGCTTACGTGTTGAAGAAATAGTGTGAGCAAAAAAATACATTAACAAAAAATATTTATCCTGATATATTCCTGGAATTACATCTAGGTTTACTTGATTCCTAGAAGAAGGTAGAGTCAGATCAACAGCTGGGGACTTTCCCCGATCATCCACCTGCAAAAAATGTAGACAACATTATCATAATGAACGCAATTATACAAATGAAAAATTACATAACAATAAACATTATGATACATTTTATATATGTGTACAATTTTGAATTATTTAAATTGTAGAATTACATTCAGGTTTACATGTTTCCATGAGGCTGCAGTCGTCTAATCAACAATCGGGTGGTTTCCCCGATCAACACTTTGCATGAAATAGATAAGATTATATAAACCAAACGAATATACTATTGAAATAACATGACAACATAACTATTTGTATATATTAAATTTGTACAATGGCATCGATGTATACCTGCCACCTCGAGGCAGGTCTAGTAACATCTACTATGAGGGAGGTTCCCCTGACAAAATTATGCATCAAAACATAGTAAAAATTACCTAACGAAACCAAAATACTCACTAAAACAATGTAATAACATAACATTTTGACGTATACTTGTTTCCTCGATGATGGCGTACTTCTTTCACCAGTTGTCAGGGTGATGCGCCCTCGATCACCTCCCTATGAAGTCAACATAGAAAATTTAATAAAAAATTATAATTATCTATTAACGAAAAATCCTAAAGATGTTAAAATAATTAATAAAAGGTTGGGTAAATTGTTGGATGTACCACATCCATACTAGTCGTGTTTGTATCTACTCTATTCAAATTGTAATTAATAAGCAACTCTTCCCCTACAGCTATTGATTTAATGGCACATACAAAGACACGGTTTCCTTCACGCCCCTCAAATATGCAGTTGGGTTTCTTAAGTGTAGACCCTAGTTATGTACTATTTATAAACCCTGCCATTAGAGGAAATTTCAACTCAAAATGGGCCTCCTAAGGAAAATTACTAAAATAATAGTTAAAATAATAAAATAATATTTATTAATTTTGGAGAAAGAAAATAAAAACTACTTTTTTGTTCGTAGTTTCAACATATCTCCCTCTGTTTTTACTCAAATTTCGATCAGGAGAGCTCGTTGGATGTAGAATTAAATTCCGCATCCAACGAGTACCCACTCGGCATACTTTTGATGGGACCCACTCCCCCAAAAACAATAAATACCTGAAAAAACGTGATGATGATCCAACGAGTACCCACTCGGCATACTTTTGATGGGCCCCGCTACCCCAAAAACAAGAAATACCTAAAAAAACGTGATGATGATGTCATCGTCATGTTTTTCAAGTATTTCTTGTTTTTGGGGTAGCGGGGCCCATCAAAAGTATTCCGAGTGGGTACTCGTTGGATGCGAAATTTAATTCTACATCCAATGAGCTCTCCCGATTGAAATTTTAGTAAAAACACAGGGAGATATGTCGAAAATACGAAAAAAAAGTAGTTTTTTCTATGTTACCTATCCCCAAATTTATATTAAAAAATTGTTTAAGAGGTGCTCCCTTTTTTAATTTTAAATAATTTTTTTTGGCTAATACATGATGACATGGAATTTGTATTATTTTTGAAAGGCCCATTTTAAATTGAAATTTCCTCTAATGAATAATCTTAGTTGTCTTTGGCCTTCTGTTAATGTATAATGTTGCTCCTTTAATTTGATCTTTGTCTTTCGGTTGTAAATAATTTGCTGAAAACCCACATCTACGCATACTTTTTGTATATTGGACCAGGCACATCCATTCATTGTAGTTGTAAGAGGGTCTAACATACTCCATCAATTCTATACATCTGCCATAACCGATCTTTATACCATCCATGCAAAACAACCCCAATCCATGTAATGACGACAATGCAATTCTATATATCCTCTCATTCATACAAAAATCAGTGTTGACTTGAGGAAGATCCCTAGTTACCCATTGTTTCACTATATGTTTATAACTTAAGGGCACCTTGATGTCTCCTATTGTCTCATCATCATAAGAACATGGCCCCCCTCCTACGAGAAAAAAATCCATGCATTTATTGAATTTTCTTCTGATCTTCTGAAATCTAGTTTATCTAGCCCTTGTAGACCTACTGGATGTCTCACTTTTCTCTAGCCTTCCTAAACTCCCCTCGCTTGAGGAAGACAGGTATGACAAATACCTGTTTGGTTCTACCTGCACCATGGCTGGAAAAAACTTGGAAAATAAGAGAAAAATACCAGCAAAAACTTGGATAGACTTATAAGCATGACATAATAATGATATCATTATCTTGAATAATATCAATAATTCCCAAGTATAACAGTTCATCACATAGTCCTTCAACACGATATAGATATCAAGTGGGTCTATGGCTAATGGGTGATTCCATGAAGATGGGTAACACTTTTTGGCCAAATTTGGCGATGAAAACCTAATTTTTTACTCATGTGCTAGATAGAAGCCCTCAAAACGCAT
>LPNX010763824.1:271828-281828 GCA_001517045.1 Pseudotsuga menziesii
TTACCTCAATGGATAGAAGATTCGTTGGTGAATTTATCGGTATCAACTCCGCTCATTTATGTGCTAGGAATGGCAGGGTGTACACCTTTGCAAGGCACATAAAATTTTTCATTTGTTTGAATGTGGGCTAAGTCTATTTTCTTAAGCCCTCGACCGAGGTATTTAAATACCTTGGTCGAGGTATTAACTAAACCTCGATTGAGGGTTTGTAAAGCCCTCGGTCGAGGTTTAGTTAATACCTCGACCGAGGTATGAGCTCGGTCGAGGTCATGTAAACTCCTTTGGAGCAAAATCCCGGGAGTGAATTCAAACATTAATGACACTCCCCGAAGTCCCTGGTACAAAACGAAATGGAGCCATTTATTGAGTAGTGGGATGCAACTGCAAGCAGTGAAATCTTTTCACATATTGAAAATGGCGAACCACAAAATATTTCACTGCTTGCAGTTGTATCCCACTACTCAATAAATGGCTCCATTTCGTTTTGTACCAGGGACTTCAGGGAGTGTCATTAATGTTTGAATTTACTGGAGACTGGAGTTACATAAAGCTCAATTATAATGAATATATTTTGCAGTCTTTGGTAATTTAGTGATTCCCCCGCGGCCTCTTTTTAAAAAAAATTTGACAGAGGAACCTCGGTCGAGGTATGTACCTCGGTCGAGGTATGTACCTCGACCGAGGTCCATACCTCGACCAAGTTAATACCTCGGTCGAGTTTTTAATACCTTGACCGAGGGTTAATAAATACCTCGACCTAGGGCTGAACAAAACCTCGGTCGAGGGCTTGATAAAACCTCGGTCGAGATATTAATACCTCGGTCGAGGGTTTAACAAGCCCTCGATCGAGGTGTGTTTTTTTGTTTTTGCCGAAATGCGCTTGCCAAAAAGTGTTACCCAGGTCCGCGGATTCACCCTAATGCTTCAGCCAATTTATTTCAAAATACAAAATTTGTAGCGATACCACATGAAGAACATAAGGAGCCCAAATAGCATATCCAAGGAGCCATCGAGGGTGGAGAAAACACACCCCTTGGGGATGAAAACAAAATCTATATCCCCAACTAAAACAAGAAAGATGCTAATGTATCCCATAGTTGAAAGAACCAAAAAAGACTATGCCACATAAATCAAAAATCTCTTAAAAGAGTTGTATTGTACCTTCCTCAATGATTTCTCCTTCTAAAAGTTACGAGAAGGAGAGGATTCTAGCCTTCATATTCAATGCTTCCTTGGATAAATAGTATGCACTCATATTGTGCTCCCTGTAGACATGCCTAAAGTCATATACTCCACGAATTGAAGTCATCAGTAGTATAGGATATATGTCGGATTTAATGGATATCCGATGACAAATTTCACTACATAGATGTCATAAATCCGATGAAGTCTCCTTCATAGAGGTCGGATAACCAACAAATTGATATCATTATCTTGAGGAGTTATAAGCATAGCATTTTAGTGACATCAATCTGTTGAGAAAACATATTTGATAGACTTATAAGAATGACATCATAGTGATATCATTATCTTGAAGAATATTAATAATTCCCTAGTTTAACAGTATATCACATAGTCTTGTAACATGAGATATATATCAAGTGGTTCCATAGCAAATGATTCAGCCAATTTATCTCAAAATACAAACTACGTTTTTGTCAAATTTTGTAGGTTTAGCTTTTTTAATTTATTTTGTTTCCTCACCAAAAATATTAAAGACTCAATTTACGGATCTCATTACAAAAAATTTCGTCACAATTAGATTGGATCTAGCCATGGTAGCTTAGCTTTCCTAAAAATGTTATCAGATGGATGTAAAGAGTGCATACCTTGATGGATATTTAGGAGGAGGTGTATGTGTATCAGGCTTCAACTATAGAGATTCCAAGATGCAGATAAATAACATCTAGTGTGCAAGTTTACAAATGATCTTTACAAGTTAAATAAATACCCAAGGGCCTAGTACATTAAATTTGATAAATATCTCACAAGATCTAGATTTACAAGAATTCCTTTTGGTTTAAATCTTGATGTCAAATGCTCAAGTTAGGGAATATTTATTTTAGTGGTATATGCAAAATGTTTTATCATCAAAAGGAGTGAATCCAATGTAATTCGGGATATAAAATCTCAATCATGTAGTTATTTTGACACAAGTAATGTTAGCCTCTTGATTTGTTTCTTAGGTGTATAATTTTGGCATTCTTCTATATAGTCATGTCTTCAATTTTTTTTCCAAGGTAAATATCCTGGCACAAACCCTTGGTCACTTTCCCTTTTTGAGGATGGAACCAGCATGATACTTATGGAAAGTATGTAGGGGAGGTTAAAACTCCATCCCACAATCACAACCACTATATATGTATGTAGCCAAGTATCCATTTACTAAACCTTGATTGTCCTTTTTAATCCAGTGCAAAGAAGACACATATGTGGGAAGGATAACCTAGAAAAGTTTATTTCATCTCATTTTCCATCCTTATTTCATGATGCAACATGTAGTAGTAGATTCTGGTTTTTGAATATGCCACTCATCCACTCATTCATGGAAAACATGAAGAGACGCTATGGATTCATCCTAAACACTCACGAAAACTATAGAAATTACTAGCAGGATAGGGCGTCACCCTAAACCCTCATGACAACCTCCTGTACACTTCTAGCACCACTATCTCCATATCCAAGTAGACAGAGCAGACACCAATAGCATAAAACCTATTTGGGCAGCAGTATTGTTCTCAAGGGAAACACCTAATCTGTCCATAGATAGACACAGGAATCCCAGTATTGGTTCAGACAGTCATGGGAAGGCTTAGAATAGTCATAGGAAAGCACCATACCATTCTATAGTGTTAGGAGAAGATTCAAGCAGCCTGTGTTATATTTGGGTAGGATAACCCTGACCATTGGGGGTTCATATCCATTCTAGGGAAGCCTCGACATTATTACGACAATGAGACTCTTTCAACCAATTGCTACAAAATACCAAAGCAACACATTTATCAAAAATAGGGGTTTTCCAATAAGATGCACATTTTCTTTTCTAATGCATTTTTAGTGTATGTGGTTAGGACAAGGAGTTGCATGCTAGTTATGATTGACAAAGTATTTTTGAACTTTATATATAAGCTAGATCTAGTTCAAAGTTCCTCATTTATAATTCATTTTATTGTAGATTCTAAAAGGCTTAAACGAAAGGTTCTTTCTTTGGGTTTTAGAAGTTACATTCGGGAATCCAGTGCCTTTTCGTCGCTGCCCCAAAAGGGCGAGCAAAGGCCCTAAGAAGGTAATCTTTCTAGCTTGTCTTATGTGCAAGTTCTTGTATAATTTAACTTAGAATTTTTCTGGCTTTGTAGTGTTGTCCCAAAGACACTCTTAAAGTGTTTTAGGGTGTTTGTTACTAATTCTTGTTTGTTGTTTTTTAGTTTTTGTTAAGAAGATAGAGAGGCACGCTGCTCAAATTTTGAATATTTTGATAACCAAGAGCCTCATTTTTTCTTCTACCTTTTCTAGTTTGATCAAAAAAATCCAAAAAACTTGTAAGCTTTATGGATCCTCTTTATAAAAGACCAAAGGAAAAACTCAAAATTCCTAGATAGTGGATGTTAATTAATATAATACATTTGAATATTTGTACCTTCATGTTTATAGTAAAATTAAAAAATCTTCTCTAAGAAAAACTCAAGTAGTTGGCAAGGCTGTCCTATCTTAAAATAATTTTTTATAGCTTTTCTTTCGACGTTGCTTGTGTATGACTTTTCTTTTCATGTGTTTTTAAGCTTTCTACTTCTTTTGTTTCTTTCTTTCCTTTTCTTTTCTTGAAAGTGCTCCCTATATATTTAATAGAAATTTACAAATGGCCCAAAGAGTTTGGGAACTAAAAGGAATCTACTTACGTAAGCAAAATGGACCTCGAGGTTTGAACTATTAACCAATCCCTTCCTTTTGTCCAAGTTTCTATGACAGGGGGGGGTACTACTATGTCAGTCAACCGGGACTTGTAGCTGGCCCCAACCGCTTATTTGTGTCTTGGGGAAAATTGAATCTTGATTAGTGGCATGATATGCCACCATCTTCACTGTTGGACCATGGCCCCATTGATGAATTTTCTATTTTAAAATTACTCTACAAAAGTGGACATTAATTATCCCAATAGTTTTTAATGTTGATTACCCCCATGTCCAAACCAGATATGTACCAAGGTACAAAAAAATGCTAAAATCATATATCAGAATAGAAAACAACAAGAAAGGTCAAAGACAGTGATTTTGGTATGGTGTCATCTAAATTATATGGAAATGGATATGGATTTTCACTCCAAATTATTCTCATTGAGTAAAAATTGCATATTGTTATGAAAGACTCAGATTTGTGTGTTATGGGATTGGGGAAAGGCTATTTTATAGGAAAAAGTTAGGGTTTCCTACCCCCACACTCATTCCTTTTATTTTTTATTTTGTGTTTTTTTAAATATATTTTTTTCAATTGGAGGATCTGCATGGTCTATGTTTCTGACAAGCTGTTGGTGCTTTTGAAACTAGAAATTAATCCTGAGCAGGTCTGAATTTGGATCTACGGAAACATGGATCTTGAAGCCTTCATAGGTGGATCCAATAACATAGGGTATCATTCTAAACACTATATAGATTACTGATCTAATTGGAAATCATTGTAAGCTAGAGCAGAAATACCATACCATACAATAATGAAATTATATATAAGTCTCTTGTTTGTCAAGCTAACTTAGCCCATTATAAATTAGAGAACAGGATTTATCTTTTAATGGAAAACCTTGGGAATCACCATTTCTAATTTTTAGAAGTGTTCTATAGTTTTTGAAAATTTCACATTAAATTGTTAAATTTCAGTTCCTTGAAAATTGAAATAGATCTCAATATAGTACTTGATTTATTGCTCTTTGTACTAGTATGTATTTATGTAGATCGTGGGGCCATTTGGATATCAAAAACTAAGATTAGTTGCATTTGTTTTGGAAATTTTCTACAGGAAAGTTATTTCTACAATGAATGCATCTTCTCGAGTTGACAAGTTCTACAAAAATGACAGCATTGCCTCTCCTTCTATTCTTTCTGCAAATTTTGCGAAATTGGGTGAGCAGGTTTGCTTTCAAACCCTTACATTATTTTATTTACAATCTAAATTTTCTCCAAATGTGAGATATTGAATAAAATTGCATGATAATATTTCAAAAGAAAAATAAATAAACCAGTTATATACTTATACTAAATTATGCTCTTTTTTGTAATCATTGCTACACGTTCCTTGGAAGAGCCTTGGAAAAGAACCAGTTATTGTTCTCATTGACCGTGTGTTTGTACTTACAGAACTGGCATACGATGAATGCTCTTCCACGGTATGATACATGGATTGAGAAATAGTTGTTTTAACAACAATAATTTGTGTAGCATACATTCATAAAACCTTCAACTGTTCAAGGGGATTTTGTGTTGTATTTGTTAATATTATGTTTTAAAAGCTATGTTCTTGAATCCTAACACTCATATATCTTTCTGTCCAAGAGGAAGGAAAGGAAAGGATTTTGAAGAAAAATGTTGAAAATTTGAGGTATGAAATTTTGTTGATTATTATTCTAGTTTGTGATGGTATTTCTAGATATTATATTTTTATTGCACACTCAGTCTTTTAGGAAAATCAAGTCTAGTCTTGATTTTAGCAAGGCACTCTTTAGAAGTTGGATGTATTATACTTAATAATCAACATACTAAGAAATGAAATAAAATGAGATTTTGTGATCCATTTGGAAATGGGTTAAAATTTCTTTTAACAGGAAAATTGTTAGTTGTGGATCCAATCTACAATCTATTGCAGCTTCTAATTCTAATAGATCCACATGATTTACAATTAAATTTGGAGGATGAAGAGAGATGCATTGCCCTTCACCTCCCTTTCTACCCTAGCCACCATTTCCTGCTTTTTCTTTCATAGACTGAAGGCCATGGAAGTGTCCCCTATTCTTGAAGTAGGCTCCTTAGGCTTGCCTACGGATCCTAGTTCTTCATATCCACCAAAACTAGAAACAAAGTATGCCCACATAGTCCTTGCTGGAGTGGTTGTGAAGAAGGTGGCTTTTATCTCTGTCACTGATACCTTGGATTTGGAGCCTAGGTTTTGTATTGTTGTCCCAAAGACACTCTTAAAATGTTTTAGGGTGTTTTTTAATAATTCTTGTTTGTTGTGTTTTAGTTTTTGTCAAGTGGGTGGAGAGGCACACTGCTCAAATTTTGAAGATTTTGATAACCAAGATCCTCATTCTTTCTTCTACCTTTTCTAGTTTGATAAAAAAGATACAAAATACTTGTAAGCCTTATGGGTTCTCTTTATAAAAGACAAAAGGAAAAACTCAGAATTCCTAGCTAATGGATGTTAATTAATATAATAAATTTGAATTTTTGTACCATTCCTATTTATTGTAAAATTAAAAAATAATCTCTATAGAATTTTGACAATTACCATGCCTTTGTATTTGGAGTGCTAGAAAATATTTTAATGTTGACAACCTAATTGATAATAAAGTTTCTAAATAAGAGGATTTACTAAATTTTATTAGTTGCTGACATGTATGGATATACAGATAATATTCTTCTTTTAATGCAGAGACAATACTGTATTGCCCAGAAAAATGAGTCCATGAAAGAGTATTTGGAATGCGAAGAGCCTTGTGCACTAGAAGTCTTGCAAAATGGTGGACTGCAAAACCCATAACAAGTGATTTATTATCTGTCTAATTATTTGTGTAGATAAAGTTTCCATTAGTGTGCAAATCTACTTCTAATTCATCTATTACTACTCTTTAAGATCGTAGTTCAAAGTTCTTACTTGAACTCCTGTAATTCCCTAGTTTTGAGTTTTTCTTAAACATGTAAGGTCCCATTTTGAGTTGGTCCTGACTAAAAAGTCTTAACGAACCTAAGGAAAGGTCATAATATAGGTCTGTATTCATTCCCTGGCACTGAAATTATGTAGGTCCTCCAATTGAAAGCAATGGATACATTAAAATTGATTTCCATGGAGGTCTTAATCAGATGAGAAGAGATGTAATTATCTGAAATAACAGATAAATTCTGAGCTGACGTTGATTTTTTTTCTGAAAAAATTGCTTCTTATATTAACAATAAAATCACAAAGTTCTAACTGGCTCACGGCTCTATAAAGGACAACAAAAATGTACTCGAGATATCTTGAGCTACAAGATCACAACTATTTCAGCATAAATTAATGAGTATACTCCTTCTGTAGGCTAATATATATTGCAGTCATGTTAAAAAAAATTTAACCAACTCAAACAAGTATTTTTCTTTTTTCTTGTATATGTACTATGAACAATCTAACTTGGACTTTTCTATTCTCCAAATTAGAAAAGATTTTGATTATAGTGTTTTCTATGCCAATCGTATTGTCTTTGTAGCTATGCGATGGTATAAATGTTGCTCGTCTACTCAATGCAACATTAGTCCTGCCAAATTTTGAAACAATCTCATATTGGAATGATACAAGGTAGCGTACAATGTATGATATGATACTAATTTTCTGGAATGTTTCACCACACAATGAGAAGATTTAGAATATTCTTTGAAGTTTTACAATCAAAGAAATATTGGCACCCTTGTTTCTATGGTTATGTAAACAAAGTGCTAGGAAACAAATATGGCAATTATGTGAACTACTTTCAACTACTTTCAAACACTAAAGCCAATTAAGATATAAAAATCATTAGACTTAGAACTGGAGAACTTTAGGTATCTCATTACACGGATCCTTGAAAACGGGGCAGACCTTTCAAATACGTCGTGATGTATCTATACGGGTTTTGAATACCAATTAGTCTAAGATGTTAATTGAATTCATTCAAATTTAATCATTAGGTTATCCCTTTTAAGTTTTTATCCCCAATTGGCCACTAGAGAATGCTCAATCATGGCCTGCTGTGTTCAGTGATTTGTTTCTTAGGGTCACTTGGTAGCTGGAACTACGAGCTGGATACATCAACTAAAAACTTGTAAGAGCCTATACTTTTGTCCTTGAAAAAGATATATTGGTTGCTAGCATAATTATGTTGTTGCATGCATTAGATAACTCTTAGTTTGGGGAAATACATCTTAACTTTAAGGAACATGACAATCTCAAACATCAGATTTCGGAACATGCCAATCTAGAGGCATAACTATCACTCAAACCAAAGATACAAAAGCAAAAGTTCATAGATACAATTGAAAGTCCAGAGACTAGTGATACCAGTGCTGAGAGAGAGAGAGAGAGAGAGAGAGAGAGAGAGAGAGAGAGAGAGAGGATGTCAAGTCCTACTGGTCCCGATGACAAAGGGCAAGGGAAGGGGGAGAACCAAGGCACATTTTCATGATGTACAATTTGTTCCAAAATTGGACCAAAGTATCATATATGTTTATGAAAAATTTGAGGATGCGAATTATCCTATCTTAGTTTTTTCCACTACTATTTTAGAATAGTAGGGCACCCAAGTAAAAATTTCATTACATTTTCACAACCCCCTTAATGACCACTTTATTGTCTTTTACAACAAGCATCTCCCAAAATTTCTAATGTTTCTCCTTGCTCAAACAAACCACAGACACATACTGAACAATAATCTAAGGATTCCTTTTAAATCGTAAAGAAAACTCAGAATTCCTAAAAACCCTGGGCTTTTGTTTGGTAAGTAATCTAGATATGCAAATGGATTCTATCTATAGAAAATAAGATAGGGTTTGGGAAGGGTATGCGCTAAATTCCTTAAATAAACCTATATATATAAGATACCGGCAAGTCCATGTCCAGTGTAGGTGATATCCTTAGCACTGCATACGTCCAGAGTAAACAACCTGAATCTCTATTGTTTGTTCGAAAGGTTGGTCCAGAATTCGAAACCTTTCCAAACTAAATTAACCTCTATTTTTTTATAAACCTACTTACAATTTGACCTTGAATGACCACATACCGAAGACATTGATGCTCTTGAGTTTTTTCAGCAAGAAGATGACATAAGGTGCAGTAAATTCGTTAGCTTCCCGTAAAGAGAAATAGCAGGAAACACCGTGAACAGAAATTGCATACACCGGTACTAAAGTCGTGAAGCCCTGTCAAAGAAATCGTATGCAACTTCCAATACACAAATCATGTCGAGAAATAAAAAGTGTAGATAGTAAGTGCAGAAGCTTTCAAATGTTGACATAAAACTCTGACCTCGTCTATTTATAAGCTTGAATGGTAATAAAATTCGACCAATAATATAAAATAACATTGTCATTTTGCATGTCAACGCGTAGTGCAAAGCATTAAGACTGTGAGATGCTCCCTGTAAGCTTTGTGCGTGGTGAAGGTTTGGGTATGAGTCTTGGTAAGTTGACCATGATATACGCCTTGAAAAGGGGACAATAGATCCACTAACTTTTTTATCCCATGTTACTTTATAAATTCCACGTAAGACTTGGGTAATAATAAAACTTTGGGCAAAGGTAAGTCTTTGGTAGTTGATGTAATGGTAAGTGAAACTTGGGTAATAATAAAAATTTGGGTAAAGGTAAGTCTTTGGTAGTTGATGTAATGGTAAGTGAAGACAAAGACTTAACTTTAAGTTGAAAATAAACTTAAAATTGGCAAAGGCCGAAACTTTATAATAATCGTTTATCTCACTTGAATCCACGTGATCATAAATATATTATGAGTGGGTATGAGTATAAAATAATAATCTTTATTATTTTCAACAATAATCATTAAATAATAGTTTTATTGAAAAAGTGTCTAAAAGTAACAGTTCTAAAAATTAGGTGTCTAAAATTAGAAATATGCTAGAGATGACAACATATCCTTGTGAGATATGACAACATATCATTATGAGAGTGCTCGACACCATGTGTGTTGAAGGAATTGCATTTATGTTGTATATATGAAATGTTTAGGAAGACACATACTAGTTTCTATCTGTGCCAACCGATTTTTCTCATGA
>LPNX010763824.1:286828-311686 GCA_001517045.1 Pseudotsuga menziesii
CTATTTCTGCAAAAGGTGCTTTGTCGAAAAATAAAATATTTTTTGCAAACCGTCTGTTAAAGAATAAAATAATGTCTGCAAATAGTCCATCAAGCAATAAACTAATTCCACAAATCGTTCGTTGAAGAATAAAACAATTCCTCAAATCGTTTGTCGAGGAATACAATAATTTCTGCAAACCACCTGTCGTTTCTATAGAAAACATGTCAGAACGTTTCTGTAATTTATATATTTTCAAATTCAACCGTCATTGAATATCCAATGATATTAACCTAGTTACCATTGCAAAAAAGTAAGTCAAATTCCTTGGAAATTCGACCACTAAGTGTCACAAATCTGAGGAATGTATCGTCAAAACACTGACGAAACTGGTGTCGAAAATTTGACACCTAATTCTATCATTAAAATTAAAATTAAGCAGAATTTGTAATTTCAAATTCAAATCTGACAAAACAGTACTTTTCATCTAATGTCGTCGGATTTTGTCATTGAATTTTGGGTTCAAATCTTGTCATGCTACCAACCAACTCTCAGAGCAACAAATTTACTTTCTCTAGAACCCCCGAGCCTATTTGTTGAACCACAAGGACAAAGACTTATCAATTCTTACTCTTTCTATGTATAAGCTAGATTATTTCCCCTCCATCACAAGGCTCCTGCTTATTCAATGGGATCAATACTTTATAGTATTTTTCCTAGGACTTTGGTCATTTATGAGCCAACTACTCATTGTTGCTCCACAATGAGTCTCTACCGGATTTTAGGGAAGATGCCTCCTGCATCACTTGAGATTTCACTCAACAGTTTTTGTCATTTGTCATTCCCCCTTGTGGGTTAGCAAACACTTTTTAACGGCTACTTCAATTTTGATTTCTCTCAGTTTTTAATTATTAAATAATAATAATTCTATTACATTTATTTTGACCTCACTTGGTCAAAAACTCAAAAATAATAATTTAAAGTCTTTTAACAAACAAATAAATATTCTATGTTACATTTTGGGCATATAAAATTCAATTTTGTCCTTGTATGCTTGAGGTAAACAACTAATAAACTTACAGGATTTAGCTTTTTCTTCTTTCAAATATGGTACATAACATCGCAGGTTTACAAATTTTGTCACAGACACATCCATTGTGAGTTGTCCTAGATTTAACTTGTTAAAATCCTTTGCTTTCTCATCATAATATCGTTCTGACAGGTATCACTTCTTAAACGGTTTCCCAAATAGTGTCGAAGTTAGATCTTTACTTCACACATTATTTACACTTTTTGCTTCACTCCACCACAGGGAAGCCTTACCACTTTGCTGGTAAATGGCTAACCGATCCTCCATATATTTAGGGTAATTGTAAATATGGAAATACTTGGTCATGCTCAAAAGCCAAGCCTTGGTTGTTTCCTTTGATTCATCGTCGGTAGGGAGGCGAATCTTCTTAAACTCCCCTTGCAACTCTACCATTTTTAGTTTCTTCTTCATTGGCTCTCCACTCTTGAAACTATTTACAGATTCACTATGGGTAGTTAGCAATATGTTAAAGGATTCATCATTATATTTGTATTTTCCTATCAACACTACAGGAGTTATGTTCATTATTTCTTCCCCTATATTTTCCGTTAGACATTTTAATAAGAGTTCATTAAGTTCTACCTGATCGGATTTGGATTTAAGGAGTTTAGCATTACCAGCCTTCAGACTTTCTAAGTCTTCCTTGATAGTTCTTTTTCTCAATCATTTAAGATTGTACGTTTTCTTATCTCTTGTGTTCTAATTCCACATAGAGGCCTTCTTCCTCTATCATTGGCATGTCACCTAGGTGTTTCCCTTCTTCTACCATTGAGTTTTGAATTGAATTATTTGTTGTCTTTCTTTGTGCAAAATTAAAGTTTTTCAATTGATAAGTTAAACATTATTGAACTGAATATATAGATAAATATTTTTTTAATTTTCTAATAGGACCATTAGGTCCAAGTGCTGAAACCTGCAGCTCTTATACCATTTGTAACGACACTAATTAAATTAAAATTAAAACATAATTAAAAACATATATATTTTTAAAATTGTTTACCAAATTGAGGAGAAAACTTCAACTTGTGTTGTTCATAACAAGCTTACTTAGCCTTATGGATAACACTCATTCTCTTCTACATCTATATGCTTGAGCAAGTGTTGAAGATAAGGACATTATTTTTCTTAATTTAAATGATCAGGTATTTAGCTCATAGTATTCTCTTTCTAAGTTCATTTATGAATATATCCTTATTTTAATGTTTATATCATATATATTTCAATCACTATGGATGACTTTGGCATTTATCTTTTTTTAGCAGAAATTTATAACGTCATTTATTGCAGGTACATAGACCTTGATGTCGGAGAGTATTATGGCTTTTTTTTCACATGGAAACATGCACGGAAAACCACCCAAAAATACTTCCCCACATTAGTGGATGATAACAAGATTCACGATTTCAAACCAAATTAATATTTCCTGGCCTTGGTAATAATAATTAAAATATAAAAATGGTATGGAAGGGATCAACCTTGTATAGATTATTCTTCTCCAAAGATTTTACGTTAATTATGAAGAAGTAACATAGTAATACTCCCGTAGGTAATTGAGGTATTGTAATTACCAAGGTAAAATCTCTCATATCATTAAATAACCAACAACGACCACAGTCTACAACTTTAACCAACGATTTCCACCTCAGTTATGTCTGATAGCACCTTCAATTAGCTCGATGAGCTTGGAAAGTTTTCTAGATTTTTTCATGATGTTTTTTTTTCGTTGGACAGTCTCTTCATGTTCGCTCGACAAGTCAATGAACGTTTTAACCTTTAACTAGAAGTCATTCGCTATCGAAGAGGTATGTTGCCTCCCGTGTTACAGCGTTTGAAGTCGAGTTTTCAACTCTTCCTTTCTGATCTTTAAGCCTATTAATGTTGACCACGTTATACTCATAGCCAGATTGGTCAATTGTATAAAAAATTTGGGTTTATTCACTGGAAAATCCTAACCTATAAAGCTCATAAATAGATGGGTAAAAGAGCATTTTTTTATATCCATCAAGACATTATGCTCTATAATTACTTCAACCATTGTTTAACAAGATTTTTATCCTCGAAAAAAAAATATAACTAACTATTTATAAGCTTTAATTAGAAGCAACTCAAAGATATTCATGTACAGGTATTAGCATCTTCCAGCACTCTTCCATAATTATGCACTCAACAATAATCAACTTTCTACAATTAAAAGAAATTCATATACATTAAATAAAACTTATCTGAGATTAAATAGTGGAACTAGGTAATGAGTAGCCATACTCCACCCACCCTTTGGACCTCTAAGTCAATAATGCCTTCAAGTATCTTGCCTCGTCTCGTGTCCAGAACTCTAGTTAAGCAAGTTGAACTTTGTCTTCAAGTTACTTCCTAGAGCCTCAAAGCTCTCAAAGCCTCGAAGCTCTAATGCACATAGTTTGAAAGCTCTCAATATCTCAGATCCTTGAAGCTCTTATTTTCAATACAGTGTCTGGAATCTCAAGGTTAACAAGCCTAGAAACTTTTTTTTTTATGAAGAGCCTAAAAGCTCATCCATAGCAAGCCTAAAAGCTTGTTTTTTGTTTCAAACAAATCCTCTCCCTCTTAGGGCAAGGGATATTCCCCCTTATGCATGCTTTTATTTGCTTAGGACTTTTTTTGCCTTCTCTATTTGGCCACTTGTCCCCTTAAAGATGAACAAAGGTTCAACTCTTATCCTTAATAAGAATTCTCTCATTAACAACAAGGCTACTCATAAATGTACCATAATTTTATCATTAAAATCTCTATATTTACATTAATATTTTAATACCATCAAAAACATAAACATTTACATTCATCATTTACATTTTTTTTCCTAACCCTGAGAACCTCTCCAAACCTCCAAGCAAGCATTGTCAAGTGCATCACCTAGATACCAAACTTAGTAAGAGGGACCAGCCTTAATGTTGACCAAAACATAATCAACCAAAGTAGAGCCACCACCAAAGTCATTCAACATTCATCATTTACATATCCTTAATAAATAAGTTTAACCAAAAAATATTATAGTAAGTAATTTATAACTAAATTTATTTTTATCTTCAAAACCTATATTTTAAGATAATAATTTTATTTTTATTTTATATAAAAATAAACTAACAAGTAAAAAATATTGAGCATATGTAAATCCATCGACAACATTTAAAAAAATTGAGTTTATTCGTTCATCCCAGATTTGACACTTTGTCGGTGTGTCAGAATTAAAAAAAACTTGTAAATTAAGTACACGTAATCACAATTGATCTGGAAGTTGCAACCGATCAGTAAAAAGTCATTTTAAAGTATTAAAAATATACCATATATAGCGAGAAAAGGAGTGAGCTAGCTATGGAGCAATCCTCCCTCCATCCGACGGAGGAGGAGCAAAGTCAACGTTGACTTTGCTCCTCCTCCGTCGGATGAGGGAGGATTGCTCCATAGCTAGCTTACTCCGAGAATAGAGAATGGTTACTATAAATTATGCATGTACTGGCATCGCTTTATTGGCGACCTGATGCAACAGGAAAGTTCGTGTTGAAGGTATAAGGGATCATCCCATTTATGGCAGTCCATCGAATTAACTGACGCGTGGCTTGCAACGATTTTACGGATCAGTGGCCACTGGCAAATATAAGTTATAATTTATGATCACATAAAATGTACTCAAAGAAGAAATTAATGTTAATGTACACATGGTTTATTTTCGTTGGAATTTTTTTTATTTTTTAATTTTTGTTGGAATTTTTTAATTTTTATAAATATAATGCAAATTAAATAAAATTGATCAATTCATGAGTATTAACCTATCGAAAAATAAAAAATTAGCAAACAAAACCCTTTTAATCAAAAGCTATTGCTAGATACGGTTGGAGGGTATAAAAATTAATTTTATTAAAATGAAAAAGATTAATGATTCTAGTTTTACTTGTAAAAGAGAGCTTAATTCTATTAAATTAATAATTTAAAATATTGAATTACATAGGTAACATTTGTTAAACTGGAATGCCCAAACGGCGAACAATATTCAACATGTAGTATAGTAATAAATGCTGTGGCAGCTACAGTATGAGCTGTTGAAACTCAAATTTGAGTTTCAACAGCTCATACTGTAGCTGCCACAGCATTTATTAATCTGCTGCATGTAAAATATTTTTTGCCTGGACGAACTGTCCACTGGTCTACAAGTCCGGGCCCCGGCCATTGAATTCTTCAATGCCATTGTCAGTCATTATTATGTGGTCCCGTGACCATAAAACTACATGAAAAAGCCGTCTGATTCGGACTAAGTAACGAAAGGTACTGGTCGTATTGCGTTCTGAATTCATTGGTGTGTATGTGGTCCCGTGACCATAAAACTACATGAAAAAGCCGTCTGATTCGGACTAAGTAACGAAAGGTACTGGTCGTGTTGCGTTATGAATTCATTGGTGAGCACGGCAATAGGCCAGAGATAGCCGCCCACGGCAAAATTGAGATGATAAGATCATGTATTGAGATCCTAACTTCCATGTATGTTTTCCAGGAAGGAATTTAGCTTAGAAAAAATAATCGATTGGCGATGCTTCTTTGGCGTAGCTGCCTCTTGATCACAGCCTTCACCTCCCTGGCCATACTCATTAGTCCGGCACAGGCCGTGGAGGAGGATCACCGACATACCACTTTCGTCTTTGACGGATTCAATGGAAGCCAATTGATCTTGAAGGCGGATGCTTCAGTCATCCGCTCCAAATCTGTGCTCGCCCTCACAAATCAGTCCCATTTCATGCTCGGCCGCGCGCTTTATTCAGATCCCGTGCAGATAAAAAACAACGACACGCTTTTCTCGTTCAGCACTACCTTCATTTTCTCCATTGTGCATCCTCCCTCTAACATAGGCGGCCATGGATTAGCATTCATCATGACGCCCTACACATCTCCCATGGGCGCTCTGTCCGCCCATTATATGGGACTGCTTAACCTCACCAGCAACGGGCAACCATACAATCACTTGTTCGCAGTGGAGTTCGATACGAGCAAGAATCCGGAATTCAATGACCCCGACGGCAACCATGTGGGAGTGGACATCAACAACCTCGTCTCGATCGAGGCCCAGACCGCCCAATATTGGAATGGGGAGGACTTCCATGGATTGAATCTCAAAAGCGGACAGAACATACAGGCCTGGATCGATTACGATCATCTTCATAGCCACCTGAATGTTAGCATCACGAAAGCCGGCTTGCCGAGACCGCAGAGGCCGCTGATCTCGATGAAAATCGATCTGCAAAACGTTCTGCAAGAAAAGATGTTCGTTGGCTTCTCAGCCGCCACGGCGCTGTACGTGGAAGACCATTACATTCTGGCGTGGAGCTTCACAACCAATGGCACGGCTTCGCCCCTCGATGTGTCGCGTCTCCCTTCATTTGCTAACATGTATTCCAAACGTCCAAGACGGGGATTCATAGCCGGTGTCACCTTGGCTGCTCTCGTTTTCTTGCTGGCAGTTGCGGCGGCCGTGTTTCTCAAAAAACCGAAAAATAGAGAAACGATGGAAGAATGGGAACAGGAGTACTGGCCCCATAGATTCACTTTCAAGGATCTGAGCATCGCCACGGGCAGATTCCGGGGCGAAAACGTTTTGGGCCAAGGCGGTTTTGGTAAGGTTTACAAGGGCGTTCTCCCTAGCAATGGCCAAGAAGTCGCAGTGAAATGCATAACGAAGGAGTTCACAGAAGGAATGAAAGGATTCGTCGCAGAGATCTCCAGCATGGGGCGACTACAGCACCGAAACCTGGTTCAGCTCCGGGGTTGGTGCCGGAGGCATAAGAAGTTATTCATCGTTTACGACTACATGCCCAACGGTAGCCTGGACAAACTCATATTCGGGAATCCCACAACAGTCCTGCCGTGGCATCGGCGATATGCAATCCTGAAGGGCGTGGCCGCGGGGTTGCTGTATCTGCACGAGCAATGGGAGAAGAGGATCATCCACAGGGACATCAAATCGAGCAACGTGCTACTGGATTCGGAGCTCAACGGACGGCTGGGAGACTTTGGACTCGCTCGGTTGTATGACCACAGTGAGAATCCTCAGACGACTCATGTGGTAGGAACGTTAGGGTACATAGCACCGGAGCTCATACAGACGGGGAAGGCCACGCCCAGCTCAGACGTGTTCAGCTTCGGTGTTCTGCTGTTGGAGGTGGCTTGCGGGAGGAGACCCGTGGATCCATTGAAGGACGCCGAGCGGATGGTTTTAGCAGAGTGGGCGTGGGATCTGTACACCGAGGGGAGGCTGCTGGAGGCGTCGGATCCAAATCTGGGAAAGGGGTATGATGTGGGCGAGATGGAGAAGGTGCTGAAATTGGGGTTGTTGTGTTGTCATCCAGAACCAGAGAACAGGCTGGGAATGCGACATGTTTGCCAAATACTGGAAGGAGAAGCCCCTCTTCCTGACCTATGCACGGCTTCATATAACGTGAGTATTATGAGTGATTATCCCGGAGTCCTCTTCACCTATACAGGTGATTAGTTTATATAGAAAAGGTCGAGCAAAAGCCAGTTAGAAGGAAGACTCAATTCGGCCACCGATACCTTCCATCTTTCAGAGTAATACGTTCCACGAGCAATATGCAAAATTTGTAAAGCCGATGTGCAGAGACTTCTTTATGCAAAATTTGTAAAGCCGATGTGCAGAGACTTCTTTATTTATTTCCTCATCCTCGTACAGGGTATTTGCTCACTGTAAGAAATTTCAATTATAGTGTATCATCAATTTCAATATGGTTCACGACACTTGAATCGATCTATTTGATCGGAATGTCACAATTTCAACAAAATATTGATCATATTAAAAGATGTTTATTCCAGTAATCAGGAAAAAGGCAAGCAAATTGAGCGACATATTCAACATGTTGAGCTACGTTATAACCCAAACAGAGCCATCTTCCCTGCAGCTCTATGCGCTCCCCTGCATCTCTATGCGTAAAGCATAATATATCTATCCTCACAGAATGTATGTATCTTCACCTTTAATCTGTTTTGGAGTAAAATTTCATTGAATTTTAATTCTTCTCCAGCTCAAAAATATTTATGAACATTAAATTTTGCTACTCGAAAAGCGTTATTTCTTGATTAATAACTTAGATATTATTATATAGGTTGAGTTCGTAGAATTGTTGAATTATATCAGTTTTCTCTCAGCGATCTTTAGTTTTAAAAATTATATCAATGTCACGTTATATTGTATTTAGGACCTGAATGTACAATCTATAACTGTTGCAGGGATCTAAAAACTACATGGATGGATGGAATAAAGTATGAAGTAGTTTAGGAAGTATAAACTATATGAAGTAATTTTTTTATAAACTCTATACTGTGCATTATTACTCATGATGAGATCGAGACATTTTAATATTTTCAAGTATAATAATTATGTCGTCATCTTGTACCGTTGAGTTTTAGATGTTGAATATTAAATAGATTAACTTTTTAAATGAGTGCAACATATAAGAAGGATCATCTCTTACGACTTAGCAATCCTACACAACCAAAATAAATATCAATTTCCGGCCTTTATTTTGATGTAGTTTTCAATGTTATTTTGCAAAAGCCTAAAACAAATAACAAAGAGGGGCGACCAAATTCTGTTAGAAGTTTGTATGTCATTTATATTTATCCATTAAATCTCATTTAAGGTTATCGTAGAGATTTTCTTTAAGCTTATAGTTAATTATTAGGTTTGGAACGATAAGTTGTTAATAATCCACCTCCTTCAAGTGCCCTTAGCACCAAGATGACATTAGTCATCCAACTCATAGCTTCTCAACCATTTACCTTAAGTTTTTCAATCTCCTAAGTTTACATATAAAATCACAACTTAGGAAAAATATATAAACATTAGTTACAATGTTTTACCGGGGAAACTATAATCTTGAGCTACTAGTAGAGGTCTGGTATTATTGTACCTTTTTACATTTACCTTGTATGTTCCAGTACTGAAGATTCAGAGTAACATTAGGATGTTACAAAAATGCACCAAAAAAATATTTTACTTCACATTTACCTTGGAATGAATGTTCCAGTATTGAAGATTCAGAGTACCATTAGGATGTTACAAAAATGCACCAAACAAATATTTTACTTCTCTCTTGCAGTGTCTATTCATTAGCAATGTCCAGAGATGTGAGTTTGTAATTCCTCTTTGGCCATAAAGTCATGCATTTTTATTCTATTGATTTAGACATATTAGCAAACATTGTCCTCATTCGTGAGATTAAAAAACGAGATCTAACCTAGTCTCTCTATCAAGGAGTGCATTGGAGTTACACCTACAGCTACCAAACAAATAAAGGTTAGATTTGTGGTTGGTAATAGATGCAGATCCAAACGTGACGTGATCACCGAGGAAAAACACATGAAGAATTTTAAACGTCTCTATATATTCAACCAAGGCCGAACACAGTCCATTGATGACCAAAAGGAACGTGGTTATCAATGAGGCCACATAGAATGCACTAAAGAAAGGATTTGGATTCGCCATCGCACCCAAGTCCATTCCTAGAAAACATTGCTTGCAGAGTTGAAGATGGAATCAAGTCACTTCTTGAAAACATGTTGGAAGAAATTAATTAATGCATATCCAGGTTTTGAATCCCCAAGTTACCATTGAAAACCAAATAGAACATGTCATTTGAAACCTGCAAAAATAACTAACTCTTGGAAAAGGAGAGCACGGAAAGCCCATAGCTAAATGCAAATGGGCCTAAAATCACCTAAATGAGGCAACGAACTTATACTGCTATAGATGTACTTTCTTAACGTTGATAATTAAGCTCCAACTAGGTTTGGTGCTCTTCACAATCAAGGCCATAGTCCCAAAATGCCTTTTGTTTTTTGTAGTATCTTGTAGCAAAATGGCTTCCATCCTAATTTTTTTATTAAAATAAAAATAATTTCACACTTAATAATATTATTTTAGTTATTATTATTTCTTCCTGGAGATTTTAAAGGTAAAAAGGAAACCAAATAACTTTAGGATGAGTATGGAAGGAGTTACACATCTCCCCTACTAGGATGTAAAATGTGTCTTCTTCTAACACAACAAATTTGACATTTCAAAAAATTGTTTCTCATAATTCATTTCAAGACAAATTTGACAAATATATTATGATTTGAATAATGTCACTTTTATCTCATGATTCATGGATATATAAAATGATAATATATCCATGATATTTTTTTATCAATAATTTGTATCATAATAAGCTAGCACTGTTGCCTTGATCGCAAATGTTTAATGGCTATACATTTACATTAATGGTTCCACTTTGAAAGCCATTCTTTTTGCTAACACTGTGTTTTTAAACTTGTTTTTTGTTGGCTAATGGGAAGAACTACACTGACTAGCAGGTTTTACACTGGCTAAGTTACCATGAACCAGGGGCATCTAAGCCGTCAAAATCACTCGAGGATCACACCCGGCCTGGACCGCACCAACCCTTAATATGGTTGGCCTCTCCACTTAGGGGTGTCTTAACCATACCCTGCCACCAACTTTTCTACATCTCATGGATTATATCATCAAATGAAGTTATATATTTTATCTAATAAACAATTTAATTTTAAGTCAAACCACTTGTCATTTTAGTTCAACATGGACCTAACACCAAAGTGATGCGTTGTAGTGTAGTGAAGCACATTGTAAACAATGAGTGCATGCTTAGTGCAATGTGTTCTATTAATGTGAAGCATCATAAATAAATTTTGGACATTAATAATAATAATAAACCAAGTTACTCTTTCAGTTTATATGATATTCTTTCATGTTTGGGATGTATTGTAGTATCTCTTATTAAGTATGAACAATATAGTTTAAGAAATGACTTTAATGGTTAGAGAACATAACACAAGAAAATTCAATTACAAAACATGCGCATTATTTATGGATCTAATGATACCACTACAAGTTTTGAAGTACTAAAACAAAAAACTAAGAGTAATAAAAAATAATGAGCTTTTTTCTAGTATTTTTCTCTTCTAAACTTCAAAGCTATTGTAGGGTTGATACTCAAAGTGCACTTCAAAAGAGTAAAAACAATGTAATGTAGATAACCGAGTTTAAACATCTTAGATGATCCCCACCATGTCCATAATCCCCTCAATAACGATTGGTCACACTTATTGGTCATACCATTTCTAATACTACCTTAAGCAACGAAGCTTACAATTTTTTTTAACATGTGCTTTGTTTTTCACATTAATAAGTTACATGTCAAGATTGCTACACCCACAATACTAAGTAGCATTATCTATAGATATTCTCTTATCTATTCATTTGGGAAATTGTAAGGCATCCATCAATAATTGCAATTTATTCTTCATAATAGTCCTCGTCTTCTTATCTTACAAATATTCTCCAAATTTGTAGAAATGCATGAGGAACAACTTGCAAACTTTAATATAGGTGAAATTTAATTTAAATAATTTTTAATTACATATGTTGTTGATATGTATAAGTTTAATACTCATTAAAATTTGAACACTATATTTATAAAGTTTCTAATGTTATTAACTTTTGATATAAATATAAATACTAATGTTAAATTAACTTTTAATATAAACTTTTAATATGACTAAAATTATCTTAATCTTTTTTAAAAATTAATTTAAATTTTTATTAAGTATAATTAATATACACATATTTAAACCTAATTAAAATTGGAAGATTATATTTATAGCTTTTTTTACGGTGTTTTTAATTATTAGTGAAATACAATTTGATTATTCCTAAATTAATACTTTTTTGAAATGTAATTGAAAACTAATCTTAAACTAAGCAATATTATGTAATTAAATTATTCATATTAAATGAAGTGACAGGGACTACCTACTATATAACTCTTATTTTATTTATACATTTATAAAATATGGTAACTTAAAAAATATATTAAATAAAATTATGTGTTTAAAATATTTTTTTTTTTCAAATTCCACTATTTTTATAAATAAATTCCATTATTAATGAGATATTGACTTAATCTTCAGCTTAAAAATAGTGGTTTATTAGTGAAATATTGAACTAATCTTCAGCTCTAACCACTTTTGTTTATTTGTACCAAAAACAGTGGTTTATTATTGAGATATTGACCTAATCTTGAGCTCTAACCACTTGTTTATTTGTAATTGTACCATTATGTAAATGAAGATTTATGAAGAAAGTCATGGTGGAAAAAGAAGATTTATGAAAGAAAGAAAGAAAGAAAAAAGTCTCATTTCAGAGCTTTAGGATCCCACTTTGACTACTTCAAGATTTTATGTAGAATTTCTGGCTTCACGAGGTGATGTTGTAGGACTAGGAATGGTAAGACGGTAGGGTGGAAGGAGACCGGAAAGGGAAGGAGGAGAGACGTGAAGAGAAGTGCAACGCTTATGCCATGTCATGCCCCCACTTTTTCTAATATTTTATTTTAATTTTGTAAATCGAGAGTATGCGATTGCTGCATTTCCATTTGGTATTATTTTTGGTTATAGTAAAATCTGGCATGAGGAAGATGGGTAGTTTATCTGTCGCATTCATTAAGGCTGCCGCCCGCTCCAAGACTTTGAAACCAATGGCCATTTGTAATGCCATTGCCCATGATCGTCCATTCCGGCTTTCAAAACATGAGCCCACCGACCCTGACTTGGGACACGGAGTGTGCGACAAATTTAGTATTTTTAAGAACAGAGTATAGAGTACATGGATCCCACAACTTTTATTAATTATTAGCTATCAAACCAGGGTGAGTTCTCTTTTCTAGATCATTTTTACCTAAAATTTTGACATTTTTTTTACTAAAATTTGGTAGAAATGATTCAAATGGTAGTTTTAGTGATTGGAATTGTCTAATCTATTTCAACATAGGAAATCTCATTTTCAACAACAAATAGTGTTGCCTTATTCAGACCAAACTCACCTGAAAAAGTGCAAATGGTCTAGAGATTAACCGACTCCCAAAATAAAGGGTGTGTAAGAAATAGTTAATAATTAAACTATTTGATAAATTTAATTGGTTGGTAAGCTTTTTTTTTATTATTATTATCATTGGTAATATTTTATAGTACTTCTTTATGTTTAAAGATATTAAAAAAATCATTAATACTATTTTATAGTTATTTTTCAGAGGTTTAATAAACATGCTTTTAATTAAATCAAATATACTTAACATTTATGTATTTTGAAATTATTTTACAATATAAATATGTCTCCATTACTTTGTATTTTGTTCATAATGTAGACACCTACAATGATGACAAGAGGGCAATTAAATCTATTTCTATCTATAAATAAGTTGGGTAGAACAAATAGTTTTGCAATTGTCAATAAACATTGGAGTTACCAAGGGTTATTTCGATTTATTTTTTATTGATGAATCTCAAGTTTAAATAAGTTTAATTTGGAGAGTCTTTCTCTTTTTATGTGTTTTTTTCCTAAGTCTGTTTTGAAAAAACATATACATTTTTTGTTGTCCCTCCAACAAATCCATTTTTTACGCAAATCCTCCCGGTTCTCGACTGGATTTTTGGTTTCCCAACAGTTTTTGGGTCTATTCTATGTGCTCACCACCCTCGTCATGCGGCTGTAATTGATTAACCCCAGGTGGTAGTAGGCTTTTCGAATACGCCACACCTTGGTATTAAAGTTTAGGAGTAGTCTAACGGGTCGACAATTTCGCCCGGCCGTTAGACTACTTTGTCGACCACCGTCACCGTCCCGGCACCTCAACGAAATCGTCGGAGGAGAGATGTGGGTCCATCATTTGTCAGGATCAAATCGCTCCTACCGATCGTCGTCCCGTCGCCGCAGCCAACGCCTCAGAACATTTACTCCACCACCCCGCGGGTTGGTGGCTACTCCCTCCATCGTCGACCCGAGCTCCTTTCGAACGCACTCTGCATCCATCCCCTGCTCTGGTTCACGTCCCCTTTCCTGCAAAACAAGCGAAAGTGGTCTTATACTTGCAAGGTAGCGCCTTCCTCAAAAGTGGTCGACTACGACATCAGTTCAACTGGAGATTCAGCTAAAGGATAAGCATCAGTGTCAGTATCAGCCAAAGAAAGATAAACAAGATCTCTTTCATCCGCAGCAGTTGATCCTATCCCATATGTAGTTGCTCGTTAGGAGGTTTCTGTTGGGGTCTGTTCATTTGTAGGGCCTTTCCGGAAGGGAAGGTGTGGGTCCTTTAACTCTTCGGATTTAGCCAATAGTGGATTCAGTCACCACAGATGAGACGGGTGATTCGGTTGATGATAGAGCCACAGAGCAAGGTTGCTTGCTATCTTTGAAAGAAAGGCAAGGTTGGCTCGTAAGCTCAACTCACTCGAGAAGCGCAAAGAGCTTTTTTCGCGCATTGAGCGAGTAGGGTAGTCCAGGCTTTTCTCTCAGAATTTGTTTCACTTCAAGACAATTCTCCACATTCACAAGATCGTAGGCGTTAGACAGTAGAATCACCGCAGTATCAGACGATTCACTTCAAAGTCAAAGACAAATACTCTGCATCCATCCCGAAAAGGTTAGGAGAAAAATAGACCTTCTCAATTTCATCAGTTAGAAATATTAGTTTCCTCATTCTGTGGAAGATGGTTCTTACAGTTTGATGTGATACAGATTGTCTCGAAGTAGAAAAATGGGTAGAAAAACATTTAAGTCGACCACACATTGGATAAGAACAAATGGCAAACCCCAGTGCTGGGCCATGAACCCCGGTGCTGGGCCATGAAAAACTAGAAGCAAATGGAAATGATTCCTTGGCAGCAGCCTTTGCCTCTCTGGCATTAGCTTCGACTAAAATTCGTCGTCCTTCTGTAACATTTTTCTTGACACCATACCCATCCTGCAAGCAATGGCTGAGTTCATGGATTGCATCTATATGCCCTAGAGCCGCAACTTTTGCACATAGAAAAACACCTGCCTTTAGGTCCTTGACTTTTTTCGAATTTCCACTACCATTGAAATGAATAACTGCCAATGAATACAGAGCCACTGGATGCGAAGCAATTGCTGCCTTCGTCATCAAGGCCACACCTGAAGCCCTATTCATGAAGCAATAAAATTGAATCTGCATGGAACCCTGTTATTTGAACCCGTAAGAAATTGTATTTGCCAAATAGCCAAATAAGTGTTATGGACTAAATAAGTGTTATGGTCAGCATTATGTGTTATGGACCAAATAGCCAAATAGCCAAATAACACTGATATTTAGTGAACTGATCAGGATTTTGGCTACATAAGCACTGTAATATAGCCTGTACTTTACTTCTACACTGCAACTTGTTGTGGCTGCCTTGTTAGCCAAGATGCATGCTCAGCCACAGCTAGAATTCATCAATAGAGCTTTTACCGACCTCCATGAGAATTCTTTTCAGGAGCAGCTAAGTTGATGAATGGGCCAACTACACTTATCAATTGGGTGTGTACTTTGTATTCTATGATGACATGGGGCAATGTTTTTAGTTGGGTTGTTTCCATGAGTCATGGCTGTTCATATTGCAGTAAAGGATCAATGCCCAATTTTTTGTGGGCATCTTTATCCGACTCAAATAGGCAGGAATTCTCCTATTAGGGATGTTGGCTGCTGCTGCTAATTCATTTTTTGCTGCATGTACTTTAGAGACATTTATCATGAACTGTTGGAAGCTCAAATAGGGGTTTTCATTGTTGTATCAGATTTTTTAATTTTTTCTCTACTTGTAACAGTAGTTCTCTTTGAATGCCAATGGCATTTTTCCCCATGTTCTGGGTGACATCTTGTATTCTTTATTCTTGCAGTTCTGTTGTCACCCTAAGACTAAGGTTTGTCATTCTAACTGGCAATTTTTGCAAAGTTCAAATGCTGCTCTTAATCAGCTAGATGTGTAAACTTTAAACTCTCATATGAGATTTGAAATTACTAGAATATGAATATTTTATTGAATATACTTCTTGAAGATCTAGTCTCTAAATGTTAATTCTCTATATCTGATTTACATACTCATGAGCTAAAACCACATGGTTAGTTTCCAGGTTGGCACTTATAATGTTTTGTAATGCCCAGCATTATGTGTTATGGACCAAATAGACAAATAAGCATAAAAAAGACCAAATTCACTAATGTCAAGCCTAAATCAAGTGAATTTGGTTGTACTAAAATGTCAAGCCTATTCAGTTTTCAATTTCTCTTTATGTTGTACTAAAATTTTCAGTGCGGCTCATAGAGACATTTAATATAGTTGTAAGTCTTATTTTCTCTTTGTTATGTTGTTTAGATTGCTTGCTTGGGAATATGTATTGAAGCTAGTTATTCTTATTTTCATTAAATGGAGGATCAACTGCCATTTACTTATGTTTTACGTGTGTTATTCTTATGTTCTACATTATGCTTTCTTGTGACATTTTTAAGGAATTTGATTTAATTGTTTAATTACCATCTCATCAAAAATTGTTTGTGTTCGTTTTTGTCTTTTCAGGTTATTCAAAAGAAGAACATACACGATGGTGAATAAATGGACAATGTGCATTGATGTGTCATGTTACCCCAATCCAGGACGAGCAACCATGGCTTGTGTCATAGTGAACAATGCTTCTAATGAGGTTTTTCACAGAAAGTGTGATATATCTACTAGGACAACCAACAATGAAGCATACTATATTGCACTTATTGAAGGGCTAAAATCAACCCAAAACTATGGTGCAAATGACATTTCGGTCTTCACCAACTCAGAACTTGTGTGTAAGCAGATGAAAGGGGAGTATGAAGTTCGAAAAGTCAATTTAAAACCCCTCTATAAAGAGGCAAAAAACATTGCTGTTCAATTTCAATCATTTACGATAAATCACCACTCAGATATTAAAAGGATGTTAAGTGGTCTATTGTCCGGGACGATGTCTACTTTAGGGGAGAGTGTGAAAGATAAAGTGGTGTCAAAGTCTATTCCATCAAAATCTGCTGCCAGACATTGTTACAGCTCTGGAATATGTATATGTTTGTTTGTTATATTTTTTTTAGTGTCTGTCATAGTGTGGCTATTTCATTAAAGAAGAAGACAATATGTGCCTTATCCTGTAATGACATTGGATTGTACAAATTTTTGTTTTTTGGACGACAAGATCTTTTTTGCTCTTTCAATGGGAAAATGTAAAGATAAAGAGATCTTGTTATAAATCTGATTTCGCATGAGTGACAATGGTCTTTTGCAATTATCTATAATGCCTGATAAATGTTCTTTTGCAATTATCTATAATGCCTGATAAATAACTGTTTGAGTAAGACTTATAATTATCTATAATGCCTGATAACTGATAAATAACTGTTAGAGTGAGACTTGTGGCAAGCTTACATAACTGTTTGAGCCAAACTTGTGGTATGTTACATAGTTTGATTTCTAATGATGAGTACTTTGGCGTTGAAGATTGAAAAAGGTGGAAGTTTTACATAATTGACAAGTGCTCAGAATTCATAGTAAATCCTATACATTTTGGAACTAGAATTAATCAAATGCACAGATGTTTCAATGAAAAACACACAGACAGAAGTGATGCAATTTGAGTCATGTAGGACATTTTAACAAATGAAGCCAGAAATCAACTATGTTGTCTTGGATCTTCTAAAAAACTCATTATCTATTGTCTTGGATCTTCTCAAAATGTGTCATTATCTTTTTGGCTTGGATCTCTGAAATTCTCTTTATTTATGTGCTTTGCAACTCCCCTAAGATCTTGTTATCCTCTTTGTCTTGAGTCTTCTATAAAATCTCCTAATATTTCTTTCCTAAGAATTTGTGTTGATTTCTGATATACATAGTAATTTCTAACTTTGACTCAGTGCAGTCCTGCCTTGATATACATGAGATTTTTTGAATTAAAATTTTCCAACGGAGAAGTAGATTTTTTGTCTAACTTCATGTTTAGAACTGATGGGAAGATGTGTTTCTCAACTTGGATTTCTACTCTTTAGGTTAGGTTTTCCAGAAGTCTTATTATTTTGCACCGATTTATTTCATTTAATTTTAGCTAATTAATCATGACCAAAAAAATTCAAAATTTTATCAAATTCATTCTTCAAGTATACATTATGTTACATTGTCCATGTCTTATAGATTACAAATAGTTATATTTATTTATCCCTTATTTGTCTTTTTCATCTTTCTTTGAGTCACATTTTTCTCTGCAATGAAATTTAATTTAGAACCCTGAATGGGAGAATTGGAGTTTCTATCTATCCCACGAGCAATGTCTCTATTGTGGCTTCCATTCTTAACAAGCACCTGCAACTCTTTCTTTCCTTGATTCTTTGAAACCCTTTCAAACTTAATAAAGCAAATTGCATTTGAGTTTGGCATTCTTAACACCATATTACCATGTGTTTTCTATCTCTAATGTTATTTTGAAAATGCTAATTTGTCAAATCATGTAATCCTAAATAATTGAAAAATTCTACCATTCCAACATTTCTCACATCAGGCAGTTGCTATGCACCCACGTTTAGGCCTTGGGACTGATGATGTATGTAAGTATTCTTTTCAATAATATTGGCCATGGGTCACATGCTTCATTTTAGTTAATTCTGTTGCAATCGAATACATTCATAGTCCACCCATCCTTAGCTCCTCTTAACACATCACTCGTCTCCTAACACTAAGAGACCATCTTTATGATCAAATTTCACTTGTCATTATTCAGGTTACAGAAGTACAGAGTCATGTGAGATTTTTTCATGGCAAATCATTTCTACAACACAATAATATCATGTTCAAATATGATGCAATAATGAAGAATAGCAGTTCTATTACATTTGCAAGATGAGAAAAAAACAATCTCAATTAAAAAAATTTGCATTCTAGCCGAAGAATAATACCCTGGGGCCAATCTTATGATCAAGGGTGTTATCTACAGGAGGGCCTGAGGCAAATCTTATTGATCAAGGCAGGAGGGCCTGAGACAAATCTTATGATCAAGAGTACTATTTACAGTAGGGTGGGGTTTCGCGGCTCTTGTACAAAGTTAAATTGAAGAAAAAATAGTATATGTGTTTCATTCATGCTTCTTGGTCTTTGAAAACACATTTTTTTACCAAGGATACCTTGAAAGGTTGAAACATAGGCCTACTTTAATTTTAGACAGTGGAAAAATTGCACTTGAACTACGATGCTTCTATACTTACAAAGATGTTCTAAACCAAAGTATCCATCCACAAAGAATGTCAAATGATGAGTACATAAAGCTTAGGATCTACTATTTTCTTTAAAAGTACAAAAAAGCTCTATTGCCTGAAAATGCAGAAGTATAAGGATGTTGGCAATCTATGCCAGTTCAAAAAGGGTAATTCAGAACATCTACCATTCATCTTGCTAATGAAAACTAATTGTTCAGTATCAATGAGAATTCCAAGATATGAAAAAAAAATCAAATAGAAATTTACATTGTGTTCAGTCTTCTGGATTATCACTGGGGAGAGATTTCATAACCATCGACAACTGAACACAATGGCTGAACATTGAAAACATTCATGCACAAAAATAAATTTACATGTCTGGTCAAGGGCTATTTGCATAAACATAACTGAAAACATCATGTTAGCAGAACTTTGCAAAAAGTCCCCAAAAAGCAAGTAATTCAGCTTTTGTGTTAGTTTCCCTGCCACAATTCAACTTAAGCTCGAACACATATGACTCACTCATTTTCAGATCAGCACCAGCACCACATTTTAATCCATTATCTTGGGAAGCACCGGCACCAGCACCACATTTTAATCCATTATCCTGAGAAGTACCGACACCAGCACCACATTTTAATCCATTAACCTGGGAAGCACCATCAAAGAAACCTATCGGTCAACAGATATTAAATGAAGAATCTCTAGCAACTCTATCACTTCTATCCAGTCTTCCTACCTTTTCTTTATGAATTTCCCCATACCCTCCCATTTCCTTAAAACTGACTTTCATTACATTCTAATGTTTCCCCTCAAATAAAACACCATTCATGTGTTTCCATATTTCTTAACATATATAACTTGGCAGCTCCTTCCAAGTGTTAACTCCTTGAATCCGGTTATGAAAGCTAAAGTGCAATGTATCATCAAATGATCTATAGTTTCTGCGTCATTGTTGCACATGATACAAATATTTGGGCTATGGCCACCCCTCTTACTTATTATCCTAAGTCAATATCCTATTTTCGAATGTAATTGAACAAAAATGTTTAATTTTTAAAGGAACTTGCCATTGCCAAAGAGAAGTGTACCAACAATTTTGTTTTACTTCGATATTTGAAAAGAAAATTGCTTCATATGCAAGTTTAGCAATTACGGTACCGATTTAGCTGGGTTTAATTTATAAAACCCAGCTCCACCAACATAAGGATCCTCCCCTTTTATGATACTTTGGTCATTCCTTGGTTTCCAAGTCAACCAATCCTGTGCAACCGCCCACTTTTTGGAGCAACCTGAAACGTGTAATAGTCAACTGGGATTATCATGGACAAGAGGTCAACGTGCTGGCAAATCAGTTAATGTCGATCGAAAATCCGATCCGAATGCGACGGATTTGTGGGATTCTCCCCAACTGCAGCACTCCCACAGCTCCATGGGACATAAGAATGTGCCCAATATAGAAAATTTTCCCGATTGGATGGAAGACAACTTGAATTTTAGCAGGCAGATTGAGGTGCTTATCAAGAAGAAAACATTATGGGATTCGAGATTCTTGCGAGCTCTTGCACACATTGGACAGAAATGATTTAGCTGCAAACTCTCACTGCAAGTGCACCGCATAGAGGGGCTTCTACAAAGCATGAATGGCTCTCGTGTTTCTGTCTGTTGGAGGAGAAGAGGTAGAGAAGTAAAGACAAAACCTGCCACTGTTTCTCAAGGAACTGTAGAATTTGAAGAAACTCTCCACCATAATTCCACCATCTATGGCAGCCAAAATCATGATAAGCGTATGCATTATAGATCGAAAATTTTCACTCTTTTTGTGACTGCTTTGGATGCCGAGGGCTTAGACTTTGGGAAGCATCGAATTGATCTCAGCAAATTGTTTCCAGAATTTTGGGGTTATGATAGAGAGAATGCAAAACTCAGAAGCTGGACTACAACTTTCAAGCTTGCAGGTAAGGCTAAAGGAGGAATTTTAACTGTGACATTCCGTTATATAATCCTGAACAAGGAGCCATGGCAACAGCGGCGAAAAACAGCTGGTGATGTATATTTCCATGAAAGATTATCAAAGCAATGTAGAACTCCACCAATATGTGCATTAGAAGGTCACACACCTTCCTCCACATCTGAACCTGGGGTAAGTCATGACTACTTGACTGATCTGAGCCTAGAAGACCCTGTTAATGAGAGCCCTTCTAAATCTAGCATGCATGTTCAAACATCAAAAGCTGTGAGAGGGTCCAGTTTGGCATCCTTGTTTGCTCTTGAAGCGAAAATCAGCTTATTCCCTCCAGCTGGTCATTGGGTTCAATCCAGTGGTATTTCTAGCGGGGCTGCTAGCAAGAATGAGGACAAAGTTGTTTGCCTAGAGGATGATATTGAGTTCACAGTTGTTGAGAAGGGGGTGGAGATGAGCTGTGGCAATCTATCAGAATTGCTGGATGGAAATAAGAGTTGTGATGTGAATGGTTTGAAATCTAGAGAAGAGGAGGGAAGGATTGAGAATAGCACAAGTGTCTCACAGGTTCAGCAATTAGATTCTCTTTATCTCTGTTTGGAGAAGAATGGTGATGCGCAGGTGTCAGATGGGTCTCATGAGCATAAACAAGAGGGGCACAGCAATTTGGGAAAGGCTTCTAATAAAGATGATGATGATTTGGTTGAGAGTGAATTCCTCAGTATGCTTAATACAGATCATAATTTGTTTTGTTTAAGCTCTATAAGTGAAACAGACTCTAACAGGACACACCTTTGCCACCAGTTTGAGAGAGGATCTTTTTCGAATGTAGGCAGCCATGGACATGGACTTTATGTTCCTGAAGTAGGCAGCAATGGGCATGGAATTTATGTGCCTGCTTTCTCAAGTTTCACACAAACTTCTAGACATAGCCGTGGCTCAGATGAAGATCTGAAATTGGTATCATTAGTCCAGGCCGCAGAATCAGAACTTAAAGAAATGCAGACCATGCGCAGTAAAATACGAGCTAGGATTCTGGATGATGCAGAGGCAGAAGTGGGGTCTGGAAGAAAAGGAATTTCAGAATTCTCCTCTAAATGCTTCAGGTGGATTTGGCAGTCCTATAAATTCTCCTATGCCGAGATCTGTTCACCTGCCTGCTCTTTCAGATGGTTTTGCTTCAGCTGTCTGGATGAAGGAGGGAGGTTTATTAAGGCAAATGAATCCCATGTTATCCAATGATAGGAAAAGTAATGGGAGATTGCTCGTGCAAGTATCAAAGCCTCTAGCAATGCCAGTAGAAACAGATTCGAGTGTTATTGATATTTTGCACAGTTTGGCTTCTCTTGGAGCTGAAAAGCTTACCATGCAAGCTGAAGCAACGATGCCCCTTGAAGACATTACTGGGAAAGCTCTTCAGCAGGTAGCATTGGAAGCAGGGTCTGGCCTTGACAAATCCAAAAACAGGTGAGACTAATGATATCACTGTTTTAACTTTTTTTCATTTCTGTGTGGAAAAATTATATGCATTCAGAGAAGCTCTTCTTGTTCAAGATCATCACTTGTGTTTGTTTTTTTGACATGCAACAATTTAATAGGTCGAGACACAAGATCAGATTGTAGATCTGACCAACTACCTAATGGTAAAAGAATGCTTATTTCAGAAGGAACAAAACAAGTGACATTTGGGACTCAGAGATTCAAGGCATCTGTTTACAATGAATTTGCTTCACTTCAAGAGTTAGTCTTTTCTGCTATGGAGAGAATAGAAGCTCTAGCTATTGAGGGACTCAATATTTACAAACATCAACCAGCTTCCGTAAAATCCTTCACAAGCATGCAAAATATAAGATGACTTGAAAATCACTGCGAGGTTAAGGACCACTTCTATGGATTTGTCTTCATTTTATTAAAAACTCAACCAAACTCATTACAATAGTCTGTACACCTATTCAAGACGGTCATATTTTCACAGATCCACTAAGATCACACACCAAAAAGGCAGAAAAGAACAGTAGAAGTTAACCATGATCCAAATAACGAAGGCCAAGCCATTTTGTTCAGTTGCACTTTCCTTTTTTTCCCCTTTTCATGTTGTTTCTTTGAATCTCTTCATGGAGTGGTGAATATACAGAGCCTCTCATCATCAGATAATTGTATCTACAATTGGCATGTGAAAATGGGCAACAAAGAGAAAACATTTTATGCACTACAAATGCTGGTCTAGATGAACTATACACTCCTCACAGCAATTGCCATAGGTGTCATATCTTTTCCAAGGGGCCAGCAATTCTCTGCCCAATGAAATTGTTTAGCAGCTAAGCAAACTCCTAGATCCCAGTGCCTTGAGACTGAAAAAAAGTGAGTGCCCAAAAGGGGGCAGACTTCTAATACATCGCGTGACATGTAAAGATCTTCAAGGCAGTGTCGTCAACATTTTAAAATGAAAAGAAAATGCAAAAATACATCATCAGAAAATTTTAAAATGCATGACATGTAGTATGTACAGGGCCTTGTTGCAGTTTCTAAGACATCTTGAAGAATTCACTTGTGCCATGTTTTTTGTTTGAAATGTTATTGGGTTTTCAAGAGTTTATTTAAAACAAAACAATACATAGCATTAGATGGATATTGCACATGGACAATGAACAGACTCCCAGCATGGTTTGAAAGAAACAACAAGAATACGAGAATCACAAACACAATTTTTTAATTAATAAAATTGTAAAGGCAATCACATATAATAAGCAATTTAATTTAATTTATATGAGAATCCATGATGCCATACATAACTACAAAGGTCATCCTCCCAAGGATCAAGCCCTTCTCAATATTAATGGGATCTTCCTTCATAAACAAAGTTCATAGCTCATTGGTCATTACTAAAGTTGAATCCCTTCCATGATGAGTTTCTGATGCCAGAAGATGATGCTCTAGCTAATTGGTCAAGTTTCGAAGGAAGACGATCACTTGGAAAATTTTTACAATCTGTAATTAAAAAAATGAAATAGTCATTATAAAACGCATTCGCATGTAGAAAAACATAGGCATTCAACCTTTAACTACATAATATGAAAGTCCCATCAAACATACTTGGTAAACCAGGTGAAGTTAGATTCCCTTGCATCTCCCTATGACCTTGGATTGACACAAAGGCCATGCATGGTTGCTTCTCTGCATACATAGGAGGAAGATGACTACGGCAACATCATACAAATTAAATATAGCAAGCAATTTTCACTGTCAACCATTTTTTCGTGTAATACACAAGTTAAATAATGAGGATGCCTAGAAAAGAGTAAATGTCAAATAGATGATATCATAGCATTGTCCAAACCTTGCGGGTCACCAACTGGAGACTTGCCGACCAACTGGTCATGTTTCGGAGGAGGACGATCACTTGGAAAATTTATACAATCTGTAATTAAAAAAAATGAAATAGTCAATATAAAATGCATTTGCATGTAGAAAAACATAGACATTCAAACTTTAACTACCAAATAGAAAAGTCCCATCAAACGAACTTGGAAAAGCAGTTGAAGTTAGATGCCCTTGCATCTCCCTATGGCCTTGGACCGACACCACAGTCGTGCACTGTTGCTTCTCTGCACACATCAACACAATACACATTAAAAAATAAACTTAGTTAGAATTTAGAACTAAGCCAATGATTCATA
>LPNX010763824.1:311826-336429 GCA_001517045.1 Pseudotsuga menziesii
CCATCACGACGTATGACAAGTATAATTAAATGCAACTAGCATGTCAGAAAAAGCTTGATGGTGTTGCATCTCCCTTTGGCTTTGGCTTGAAGCATACTATATCTATCCTCACAGAATGTATGTATCTTCACCTTTAATCTGTTTTGGAGTAAAATTTCATTGAATTTTAATTCTTCTCCAGCTCAAAAATATTTATGAACATTAAATTTTGCTACTCGAAAAGCGTTATTTCTTGATTAATAACTTGGATATTATTATATAGGTTGAGTTCGTAGAATTGAATTATATCAGTTTTCTCTCAGCGATCTTTAGTTTTAAAAATTATACCAATGTCACGTTATATTGTATTTAGGACCTGAATGTACAATCTATAACTGTTGCAGGGATCTAAAAACTATATGGATGGATGGAATAAAGTATGAAGTAGTTTAGGAAGTATAAACTATATGAAGTAATTTTTTTATAAACTCTATACTGTGCATTATTACTCATGATGAGATCGAGACATTTTAATATTTTCAAGTATAATAATTATGTCGTCATCTTGTACCGTTGAGTTTTAGATGTTGAATATTAAATAGATTAACTTTTTAAATGAGTGCAACATATAAGAAGGATCCATCTCTTACGACTTAGCAATCCTACACAACCAAAATAAATATCAATTTCCGGCCTTTATTTTGATGTAGTTTTCAATGTTATTTTGCAAAAGCCTAAAACAAATAACAAAGAGGGTCGACCAAATTCTGTTATAAGTTTGTATGTCATTTATATATATCCATTAAATCTCATTTTAGTTTATCATAGAGATTTTCTTTAAGCTTATAGTTAATTATTAGGTTTGGAACGATAAGTTGTTAATAATCCACCTCCTTCAAGTGCCCTTAGCACCAAGATGACATTAGTCATCCAACTCATAGCTTCTCAACCATTCACCCTAAGTTTTTCAATCTCCTAAGTTTACATATAAAATCACAACTTAGGAAAAATATATAAACATTAGTTACAATGTTTTACCGGGGAAACTATAATCTTGAGCTACTAGTAGAGGTCTGGTATTATTGTACCTTTTTACATTTACCTTGTATGTTCCAGTACTGAAGATTCAAAGTAACATTAGAATGTTACAAAAATGCACCAAAAAAATATTTTACTTCACATTTACCTTGAAATGTATGTTCCAGTATTGAAGATTCAGAGTAACATTAGGATGTTACAAAAATGCACCAAACAAATATTTTACTTCTCTCTTGCAGTGTCTATTCATTAGCAATGTCCAGAGATGTGAGTTTGTAATTCCTCTTTGGCCATAAAGTCATGCATTTTTATTCTATTGATTTAGACATATTAGCAAACATTGTCCTCATTCGTGAGATTAAAAAATGAGATCTAACCTAGTCTCTCTATCAAGGAGTGCATTGGAGTTACACCTACAGCTACCAAACAAATAAAGGCTAGATTTGTGGTTGGTAATAGATGTAGATCCAAACGTGACGTGATCACCGAGGAAAAACACATGAAGAATTTTAAACGTCTCTATATATTCAACCAAGGCCGAACACAGTCCATTGATGACCAAAAGGAACGGGGTTATCAATGAGGCCACATAGAATGCACTAAAGAAAGGATTTGGATTCGCCATCGCACCCAAGTCCATTCCTAGAAAACATTGCTTGCAGAGTTGAAGATGGAATCAAGTCACTTCTTGAAAACATGTTGGAAGAAATTAATTAATGCATATCTAGGTTTTGAATCCCCAAGTTACCATTGAAAACCAAATAGAACATGTCATTTGAAACCTGCAAAAATAATTAACTCTTGGAAAAGGAGAGCACGGAAAGCCCATAGCTAAATGCAAATGGGCCTAAAATCACCTAAATGAGGCAATGAACTTATACTGCTATAGATGTACTTTCTTAACGTTGATAATTAAGCTCCAACTAGGTTTGGTGCTCTTCACAATCAAGGCCATAGTCCCAAAATGCCTTTTGTTTTTTGTAGTATCGTGTAGCAAAATGGCTTCCATCCTAATTTTTTTTATTAAAATAAAAATAATTTCACACTTAATAATATTATTTTAGTTATTATTATTTCTTCCTGGAGAGTTTAAAGGTAAAAAGGAAACCAAATAACTTTAGGATGAGCATGGAAAGAGTTACACATCTCCCCTACTAGGATGTAAAATGTGTCTTCTTCTAACACAACAAATTTGACATTTCAAAAAATTGTTTCTCATAATTCATTTCAAGACAAATTTGACAAATATATTATGATTTGAATAATGTCACTTTTATCTCATGATTCATGGATATATAAAATGATAATATATCCATGATATTTTTTTATCAATAATTTGTATCATAATAAGCTAGCACTATTGCCTTGATCGCAAATGTTTAATGGCTATACATTTACATTAATGGTTTCACTTTGAAAGCCATTCTTTTTGCTAACACTGTGTTTTTAAACTTGTTTTTTGTTGGCTAATGGGAAGAACTACACTGACTAGCAGGTTTTACACTGGCTAAGTTACCATGAACCAGGGGCATCTAAGCCATCAAAATCACTCAAGGATCACACCCGGCCTGGAACGCACCAACCCTTAATATGGTTGGCCTCTCCACTTAGGGGTGTCTTAACCATACCCTGCCACCAACTTTTCTACATCTCACGGATTATATCATCAAATGAAGTTATATATTTTATCTAATAAACAATTTAATTTTAAGTCAAACCACTTGTCATTTTAGTTCAACATGGACCTAACACCAAAGTGATGCGTTGTAGTGTAGTGAAGCACATTGTAAACAATGAGTGCATGCTGAACTTTTGGGTCTCTGGGCCCTCTTGTTCACCTCCCAAATGATGAAAATCCCACTGACCCATATATATGGTGACTCTCAAGTCATCATAAATTGGGCAAAGGGTCTATTTGCTCTCACCCCACCAGATCTCCATCACTGGTGCAGGGAAACTCAACAGCTTCTCAGAAGCTATCCGGGTCTCATACTCAATCACATCTATCGTGAACACAACCGGATTGCTGACAGCCTTTCAAAAACAGCACTCTCTCTTACCCCTGGTACTGGCTGTCTTTCTGAATTTAAGAATGACCATCTGGTCATTAAAAAATCGTTACAGCTCTTTTGAGTTTTGGCTGGGTGGATTTTTTTGTATCCACATTTTTTACTGCTTGAGTCATCATATGAGTGGTTGATTCTGAACAGCAGCTCAGAATCCCCTTGGTCCACGATAGATTTGGATGGGTTCATGAGACCTCTGTGAAGATAAGACTAATATCTGATGGGACATCCCACTTTTGTATCGCCTTTCCCCCCGACCATAGTCCGGATGTGTACTCACATGATATTATGCTGCCTTTGACATGTAACTCTTTCTGGGTGAGTGTTAACACTGCCCTTTGATTCTTAATAAAAGAATACCAAGGACAGGCTTTTTTTATCTGAAAAAAAAAAACAATGAGTGCATGCTTAGTGCAATGTGTTCTATTAATGTGAAGCATCATAAATAAATTTTGGACATTAATAATAATAATAAACCAAGTTACTCTTTCAGTTTATATGATATTCTTTCATGTTTGGGATGTATTGTAGTATCTCTTATTAAGTATGAACAATATAGTTTAAGAAATGACTTTAATGGTTAGAGAACCTAACACAAGAAAATTCAATTATAAAACATGTCCATTATTCATGGATCTAATGATGCCACTACAAGTTTTGAAGTACTAAAACAAAAAACTAAGAGTAATAAAAAATAAGAAGCTTTTTTCTAGTATTTTTCTCTTCTAAACTTCAAAGCTATTGTAGGGTTGATACTCAAAGTGCACTTCAAAAGAATAAAAACAATGTAATGTAGATAACCGAGTTTAAACATCTTAGATGATCCCCACCATGTCCATAATCCCCTATTGGTCACACTTATTGGTCATACCATTTCTAATACTACCTTAAGCAACGAAGCTTACAATTTTTTTTATTTTAACATGTGCTTTGTTTTTCACATTAATAAGTTACATGTCAAGATTGCTACACCCACAATACTAAGTAGCATTATCTATAGATATTCTCTTATCTATTCATTTGGGAAATTGTAAGGCATCCATTAATAATTGCAATTTATTCTTCATAATAGTCCTCGTCTTCTTATCTTACAAATATTCTCCAAATTCGTAGAAATGCATGAGGAACAACTTGCAAACTTTAATATAGGTGAAATTTAATTTAAATAATTTTTAATTACATATGTTGTTGATATGTATAAGTTCAATACTCATTAAAATTTGAACACTATATTTATAAAGTGTATTTATAAAGTTTCTAATGCTATTAACTTTTGATATAAATATAAATACTAATGTTAAATTAACTTTTAATATGACTAAAATTATCTTAATCTTTTTTAAAAATTAATTTAAATTTTTATTAAGTATAATTAATATACACATATTTAAACCTAATTAAAATTGGAAGATTATATTTATAGCTTTTTTTACGGTGTTTTTAATTATTAGTGAAATACAATTTGATTATTCCTAAATTAATACTTTTTGAAATGTAATTGAAAACTAATCTTAAACTAAGCAAGATTATGTAATTAAATTATTCATATTAAATGAGGTGACAGGGACTACCTACTATATAACTCTTATTTTATTTATACATTTATAAAATATGGTAACTTAAAAAATATATTAAATAAAATTACGTGTTTAAGATTTTATTTTTTTCAAATTCCACTATTTTTATAAATAAATTCCATTATTAATGAGATATTGACTTAATCTTCAGCTTAAAAATAGTGGTTTATTAGTGAAATATTGAACTAATCTTCAGCTCTAACCACTTTTGTTTATTTGTACCAAAAACAGTGGTTTATTATTGAGATATTGACCTAATCTTGAGCTCTAACCACTTGTTTATTTGTAATTGTACCATTATGTAAATGAAGATTTATGAAGAAAGTCATGGTGGAAAAAGAAGATTTATGAAAGAAAGAAAGAAAAAAAAGTGTCTCATTTCAGAGCTTTAGGATCCCACTTTGACTACTTCAAGATTTTATGTAGAATTTCTGGCTTCACGAGGTGATGTTGTAGGACTAGGAATGGTAAGACGGTAGGGTGGAAGGAGACCGGAAAGGGAAGGAGCAGAGACGTGAAGGGAAGTGCAACGCTTATGCCATGTCATGCCCCCACTTTTTCTAATATTTTATTTTAATTTTGTAAATCGAGAGTATGCGATTGCTGCATTTCCATTTGGTATTATTTTTGGTTATAGTAAAATCTGCCATGAGGAAAATGGGTAGTTTATCTGTCGCATTCATTAAGGCTGCCGCCCGCTCCAAGTCTTTGAAACCAATGGCCATTTGTAATGCCCGTGGGCCGTGATCGTCCATTCCGGCTTTCAAAACATGCGCCCACCGACTCCCGACCCTGACTTGGGACACGGAGTGTGACAAATTTAGGACACGGAGTGTGTGACAAATTTAATTTTTTTTAAGAACAGAGTACAGGGTACATGGATCCCACAACTTTTATTAATTATTAGCTATCAAACCAGGGTGCGTTCTCTTTTCTACATCATTTGTACCTAAAATTCTGCCAGTGCTTTTTTTACTAAAATTTGGCAGAAATTATTCAAAGGGTGGTTTTAGTGATTGGAATTACATAATCCATTTTTGAAATAAAAATTTACAATTTTAACCTAGGAAATCTCAACAAATAGTGTTGCTCTATTCGGACCAAACTTACCTGAAAAAGTGCAAATGGTCTAGAGATTAGCCAACTTCCAAAAAAAAAGTGTGTAAGAAATAGTTAATAATTAAACTATTTGATAAATTTAATTGGTTGGTAAGCTTTTTATTTTTATTATTATCATTGATAATATTTTATAGTACTTCTTTATGTTTAAAGATATTAAATAAATCATTAATACTATTTTATAGTTATTTTTTAGAGGTTTAATAAACATGCTTTTAATTAAATCAAATATACTTAAAATTTATGTATTTTGAAATTGTTTTACAATATAAATATGTCTCCATTACTTTGTATTTTGTTCATAATGTAGACACCTCCGATGATGACAAGAGGGCAATTAAATCTATTTCTATCTATAAATAAGTTGGGTAGAACAAATAGTTTTGCAATTGTCAATAAGCATTGGAGTTACCAACGGTTATTTTAATTTATTTTTTATTGATGAATCTCAAGTTTAAATAAGTTTAATTTGGAGAATCTTTCTATTTTTATGTTGATAAGTGTTTTTTTCCTAAGTCTCTTTTGAAAAAACATATACATTTTTTGTCGTCCTTCCAACAAATCCATTTTTGACGCAAATCCTCCCAGTTGTCCACTGGATTTTTGGTTTCCCAGCGGTTTTTTGGTCTATGCTATGTGCTCGCCATCCTCGTCGTGCGGCTACAATTGATTAAGCCCAGGTGGTAGTAGGCTTTTCGAATACGCCACACCTTGGTATTAAAGTTTATATCAGAGGTTTATGCTTTCTAGTCTAACACTATGCTTGATGGGCACGCCAATATAACGTATCGTTGGGACTTGGGAAGCGTTTGGTTCACACAAATTATGTGCTTTATGCTTTATGGTCAAACACTTTGCTTGATCTGCATGTCAATAGAATGGAGCATTGGGAGCTGGGCACATGTGCTTGGCTCATAAAAGTTGTTCAGTGGGTATAGTTAAAGGGAAAGAAGAGGACCAAACATACGAGTGGTAGACAATTTCCTACAACATGAAGACATTTGATCACAACCAAAGCATGGAAGAGTACAACAGAAATAAATAGAATGTGGAAAAAACTTGCATTTGGTTGCAATTGTAGCTAATTCTTTAGTCACAGCTCTAGTGATTGTCGAGGAGGAGGCAAATCAAACAACCGCAAACTATTTGCAATCACTTAATTCTTCTTCTTGTGAGTGGTTTGCTTGTGATGATCACCATAGCCATACTCGATACTTGATTATTTAGGAAACTACAATGTTCCCTTGTTAGTGGTGGGATTTGACCATTTTTCTTGTTTTTGTTGAATTCTTGAATCATAAATTATAAGACCGTTCTCCTTCAGCAATACTTTAGGAAACTACAATGTTCCCTTGTTAGTGGTGGGATTTGACCATTTTTCTTGTTTTTGTTGAATTCTTGAATCATAAATGATAAGACCGTTCTCCTTCAGCAATATTTTATAAAATATCATTATCACAATAATTTCTTAATTTTAGCCCTTTCTTTGGATTTTCTATAATTTCAATTACATTTTTATTAATCTCTACCTTTGTGTAAAGAGTCTAGAAGTATGTAGTTTTTAGTGCATGAGATTTTTAGGCCTATATTTTCCAAACACTGTTTTGTCCTGACATATCTTCTGCATTTTCAGGGCTCTGAGTCACTAGCTTCATGGAAGGCAAATTTCTTTTTTGAACCTACACAAATTGAGGTAAGCTAAAGAGTATTTACATGGAAAGTATTTTAATTTGGTAGACATCCTGCAGCTTTTGGTGAAATACGAGGATTGTTGAATTAGTAGTGATAGGCAATGATTAAGCAATGAATCATTTGATTTGTGAGAAAAGTAGTTTAGTATTCTGTTGTTTTTTAGGGTTTTGAAGTTCTTGTACAAAAAGAAATTTATGAGGATTCCAAGGGTATATATGAACATTTTTTTCCCAAGTTCTCTTTCGTTTGAGAGCATATGGAGAGGATGCATTCAATTCTAATTCACTAGTCATTCACTAGGAGGAATCCTTTCTATGCTATTAAACTTGATGCTGCTAAAAAGAGGATTAGTGCCAATGTCAACATTACTTCTAGTTATAACGTTTGGTTCTCCTTGTATCATGTGTGGGGGTGACCAAATACTTCTGAGGTTAGGTTTACCCAAAAGTCATTATCTTGCATAGATATGGTGTGCAACAGGCCTTTGAATTCAATTATCTCGATCACGTTGTAGAATTTTTAAAGAGATTAAATTTCAGTTTCTGCAATCATCCTTGTCTTAATTTCCATGTATTTTTCATTCTATTTGTGTAATTGTTAGTACTTTTAAAACTAAATTTCAGTCCTATTTTCATTTTTTTCTTCTTGAAGCAAGTATTATAGTAGCAAGCTTGAAAGTACAATTTGTTTATATCAAAATACATGTAGATCATGACCATAGATATTGCAGGTGGTCTACTATGTTTACATACTTAAACCTCCTAGACTTATAAGCTTGAACAATAGATCAAAATTTAGGCTTCATGGCCTTCACACCTAGAATCAAGAGGGAAATGATCACCCGCCTAAATAGAGGACACAACTTTTTGATAGATTCAACTCTACCCTTTACAAACTTTGAGTGCTTTTTCAGTCCTATCTTCATTTAACTATTTTAATCCAATGATTATTACATTTTTGTATGCAAAAACTTATGTATGATACTATGGGTCACTTGTTAATTTTACAACCATATGAGAAAGTATCTCCTACTCATCATTACTTCCTTCAGGAAGTGATTAATACATCCTGCATTATGTTGGGCAGAGTGATTGTAAATGTGAGACTGAGCCTCCAAGAGAAGTTCAAGTACAAGTTGTTGAAAGGGCCTTCTTGAATTCTCCCCATCCACTTGAAATCCTTAGTGATCTAGTTGCTTATGGTTCTCAAGGATCAATTTCAAGAGATCACGATGGAAAGAATTATCTGAAAGCTATCAATTTTGTGTTGTGACAACAAAAAAAACATATGAGAAGGTTACGAAGGGAGTAGAGAAGGAAGATTTGGTGGCCTCTTGCAACTACCGAATCTTCCATGTCTTCTCATAGACCCTCCAAAGTAGATATCCAAAGGGAGAGAAAAATGGCTGAAGATGCAACTAGCATGCCTTAGTGACCCACATCAAGCACGTTTGTATTGCACTTGAAGATTGCTTGGTGCCACAACTCAAACTTAAGGTTCAATGTAAAGTTTTAAGTCTAGATTCATCTTGACATATTAATATATAAATGTTATCTCCATCCCAAATTATGTAGAATCTTGCAATATTTTTTTATCATCCCTTCGAGAATCCAAAGTATTTGTGCGAGTAGGTTGTCTTTAATAGATGTAATCTATCTCGTAGGCACGTGCTTAGTTCTAACCTTGAAAAAACATGTCAAACGATGTTCAAATTGGGTTTCTTCATGATGGCATAGAGTTGGCATGACGACCACTTTACATGTAAATTAATAAGCAAATAGTTAGAATATTTATTATTGGCAGAAATGGATAAAAAGGATTAGTAGGGAAGTTTGAATTAAGTTTTTTCCATGGAAGGAAAAGCAGCCAATGCATTTTTCATCATTGACATTAAAACTATTCACAATTTTGAGCTTTGGAGCTTGCATATTACATAATTCATGTTTTAAAATCTCTAGTCTATGTTTGGTTGCGATAGAGTTTACAATTTATGTATTATATGCCTCCATTGCTATTTTAATTAAATTGACTTGAAGCTTCTTATAAGTAACCTTGGATAACACCTATTGTTTTTATTTGCTTAATTAATAGAGATTCGTTGTAAAAAATACATTGACATCAATTTATATCAACCTGTTAAATGATACATAATTGCCTTTGATTACCTTTAGCAATTCGTCCTATGGTAAAAAGTAGAATATGTAAAGGGGATCGGGTAATTATGTGTATTGGTATAGGGAGTGAAAATAGAAATCTAGAAATTGGATGTTGCCATGTAATATATGGTTGATATTGCACACCCACCCATGGAGTTGGTCAAAAAGCCTTTGGTACAAACAACTTTGTGGTAAATATTTATGTAATTGGTTGAGACATTTTTATACAAACTGTCTTACAAATAATCAGATAATGTTAAAAAATTCAAATGCAAGAAATTGAAAATAAAATTACATGATCATATAACACATTATGTTTCATTATCTCATCATCACATAAGCATGATGTTATGATGTTATCACATAATACATTATGTGAGTAAGTTTTGAAGCTTTTAGTAATGATATGATTTTTTAGGTTGCTTTTGCATACAAATTAAGAATAATTAAAGTACTCATAACTTTTTTTCTTAATAAAGAACATATAATATATACACTTGCAACAAATATCATAAAAGGAAAAAACAAAAAACTTAGCATCAGAAAAGGAATGAGAATAAGATAAAAATCTTATCAGATGAAAAATAAAACAAAAATCTTAACATCACAAAATGAATGAAAACTAAGAAAAAAAAAATCTTATATTATATTAAAATAAAAAAAAACAAAAACAAAAAAAATCTTAGCATCCTAAAAGAAAAAGAACAAAAAAAACTTTAAAAACTTGAAAGCATACAATTACAACATATATTACATAACATATGTTGTATATAATTACAAAATGGAAAACAAAAATCGCATAATACATATGTTTAAAATTACAAAATACAAAAAGACATACAAAGATGGAAGGACCTGAATTAAGAATAGGTAAAAAATAATTACATTATTATGAGCCCTTTAGGTTGTCCATATTGGCAATCCAAATCTCTCTCACTCCTCACGTAAGTAAGGGATGTATTGGTAGGTCATTTCTCTTTCACTCTTCACTAAATGAAGTTATTCAGGGTTAAGATGTTTAATGGGACATTGGGATTTATTTCACAAATTTCACAAGTTTAAAAATGTCCTTCTTAATTAAAATACTTATTAGATATTAATAAAAGATGTTAAATATGAATAAACTTTTCAACATTTTTTTATATCAAATTATTATTTTATATCTTAAGAATGAAATCACATAAGGTTTTTCTCTGAATTTGTACAGAATCTCCACTGCATACTTTCCTTGACCAAGGAAAATCTCATCTGCATTCTGCCACACCTTCATGCCTAAGAAGTAGTGTATCATCCCTAGGTCTTTCATTTCAAACTCTGTAGCAAGTCTCCTCCTTGCATCTTTAATGAGTTCCTCGTTTCCTGTTAGGAAGATGTCATCGACATATAGCAGGAGAATCGTTGGTCTTCCACCTTCAACCTTGAAGCAAAGGTTGGGATCCACTTTACTCTTAATAAAGCCTAGGGCCATCAGTAATATGTCCATCCTGTTGTACCATGTCGAACTTGAGGATCTTCTACAATAACTCCCTCTAAAGTGGAGTATCATTCTCCCTCTTGCTTTCATACTCTATGTATTGAAACATTATGTACTGGAGTGACAATTAGCTTCATCTGCTACTAATATTCTATGTATCCATTGAGGGTTACTACATACCAAGATCTTCTATCTTGAACTTTGTTGAAAAGTTCTTCTCGCACCCATTTGTGAGCTTATCATCCTCTATAAGATTTCATCTTCAACCTTGTAGCAAAGGTTAATATCTTCATCACTCTAGGTGATCTTCAAGATCCTTATGCAACTGTATATTCTATCCCATGGGTGCCTTCGGAGCTTGTACAAGACCTTCTTTAATTTGCACACATGATTTTTCCTTTCATGTGTCTCAACTCCCAGTGGCTGCTCTACGTACAATTCCTCCTTGACTACACCATTCAAGAATGTTGACTTGATGTCAACTTGTGTATCTCCCATCTCATACCTGCACATATGGATCTATTGAAATGTACCTTGCAACTGGTGCAAATGTCTCCCCATAATCTATGCCTTCTTTCTGTGAAAAGCCTCGTGCTACGACTCTTGCCTTGTATCACATGATGTTTCCATCTGCTACATGCTAGATATTGTAGATCCATATGGAATACACTACGGAATTCCCTTCAGGTCTCGAAACCGCATCCTAGACATCATTCCTCTTGATCAACTGGTACTCTTTAAGCATAGTCTCCTTCCCTTTCTTCTTAGCTACTTCTTCATAGTTGGAAGGCTCTACATCAATGATGTCACTCAATAGTGTCACATAAATGGAGTGTGTATGAGGCCTCTTGCTTTCTTTGGAAGTCTCATCATACTATTCTTCATCTTGGATTATTTCTCATTCCCAAGATGGTATTCATCTCCCGAGGTGGATCTATTGTTCTCTTTATATTCTTTTGAAGCTCTTTCTTTCACCATGGTGTCTCTGACCTGGGAAGATTCAGGTTCCTCTTCTGAATTATCATTACTTGTTCTTTGAAATGATCTACAAGTCAAGTTCAGTTGCATTATTAGAAACATGTCATAATTTCCAAATCATATTAATAGTGACAAATATATGTCACATAGCCATGTGACTATTTTAGCCAATGCTACAACATTCATCCATATCTTGTACACATACAGTAACTTCTAGATGCATTCTACCCCAATTTTATTAAAAGTGTGTACTACTCCTAATATGCCAGCAAAGAGGTTTCAATCTAGATAAGTAACAATGGAATGATGTACAACATCATTGACTTCTTACACATCATGTGCAATTCAGTAGTATAAATGCAAATACTCAAACCTACATAACACATCAACTGAATATAAACAAATTCATAACCAAACATCCTAAAATTACAATTTAATACTTATATTTATTTGTTTGGTGGGTAGAATCCTTCTTGAGCCTTCAAATTCATCATCTTCTTCATTCACAATTGCATCATGGATAAGAGGTTCTTCAAGAGTTGAGTCCTTCATATTCCTCATCTCTTGAGGCATCTTCTTTGAATCTTGACGGCTTGATCTTCAGTTGCTCCCATATTATCTTTTCTTATTATGAGTCAAGCTTCTTCTTTTGTGCATTCTTCCCAGAGTTTGTTGAAGGTAATCAACTTCCTTCTGGCACAGATTCCTCGAATGAATGAATCCCATGATCTTGGGAGGCCATTTAAGGTGGTTATAACAATCTCTTATTCTTCTTTGATTTCTTCATCATAGCATCGAACATTTCCTTTTGGTGTATTTAAGGATGAAACATGAGGGATGAGATGATCTTTAATAGAATCTGCAATGAATCTCTTGGCTCTATACTTATCCTCATCTCCCTCTGGCTCTTAGAACTTCCTTACTGAAATACTGATCCAAGTCATTTTATTCAAGGATCACGGAGGTCCTATACTTCCATACTCAGAAATTTTCAGCTTCACCAATATTGTCATTAAGTTGGGTGTGATTAGGGCCTCAAAATGGAAATATCAAATATTTTGATCTTACCGATTTGAGCTATCCGACTTGGTTCTGGAGATGGTTGAACTATGGTTTGTTAGAGAAACCCTAATTTTCCATTCAAATTTCAAACTTCTGATTGGAAAAAAAGATGGGTCTCTTCAAGGCGATTTGTCCAATGCACTCATTTTCTGAAAATAGTGGTGGGAAGCTCCCGAAATAGGAAGCCCTAGTTTTCTAATTTCTTCTGCCGAATTGTCTGAAATTGATTCTTCTGTATCTATGAATTTTTGACTCCTTATAGTATGAAACTTCTCACTAAGATCCTGATATTTCTTCTTTCTAACCCCATAGTTTAGAGTATAAATGGATTCTCCAAGTGGGACTTATATCGAGTCTCCCAAGGTGACTGTTTTGGGGACTGTTCAACATAGCGAACTTGTACGAAATTCCACGTGTTAATGTTTCACATTATGGGTCTAAAAATAGTACCACAGAAACCAAATTATGTTCCCTAACTACAACATCTTGCGAAATTTCATTTGGACTTTCCTAGCCCAAGATATAGCAAATCTCCCTAGGTCACCTGTTTATAACTATATTCTGGAGGAGGATGGAACCTTTATTTGGAGGAACCATATCTCCTGAAGTATAGTGAATCTGAGGTTGACAATTTTACACGAGGTACAACAATAATTTCTCTTATTCGTGTAAAATTTTCAGCTTCTGATCCTTCTCCAATCTCGCGCTATAGTGAAATTCCTAAGATGACTAAGTTCAGTCTTATAGGGTTTCAGGAATGAAACTATAATTTCCATTAGCTTCCATTGCAGTTGTATTTCGATTGCACAGTGAAACTTCTCTGATTCAGAAACTACTACCACCAATAGATGCGCCCTAGTGAGGCAAGTTAGACTATCCCTCTTTGCTTAATTATATGTGGAGAGAACACCTTCAACTAGGAAGCCCTAGTTCCCATAGTTGCACAATGCCTTCTTTCAGAGAGGCTTTTATACCATGTTAGTTTTTATTAAGATCTAATTAGATTATCTAGGATCTTTATCTGAAATAATAACAAGTATAGAAAAACAAATAAGATGTAAAAGATACATAAGACACAAATATTTTCATTGGGGAAACCATAAAGGATAAAACCCTGCAAACTTCTTCAGAATAGTAAGATGATAAAAAAAAGTAATAAGAAATGTTCAACAGCTATCTTTTTCTCCTCCTCTGGCTGTCTCTCTCTCTCTCATGTTCCTTAGAGAGTATGTGTGGTGTGTATAAATGAGGGACAATGCCTCCCTATTTATACCATTTCAAGTCACTAACCAAATATAAGACTCAAGCCTATATGTCATCTCACATGGGGCCCACTTCTCCTAGAGAGACTACAATTACATATTACATAATGTTACACTGGGGACTATTGCCTCGAATTACAACGGAGATTGTACCTCAAGGTATAGAAATAAATTAGACATCTCGTAAAGGGGTAACACACATCCCCAATGGAGGTGCAACAACATACAATGATAATATACAACAAAATATCTTCCGAAGTTACAAATACATCAACAACTGAGGTAAATTGCATCAAGTTTGATACAGGAATAACTCTTAAAGTTTCTTAAAATAATTTTAATGACTAGAAAAAGGAACAATGGTTGGTATAGGAAGGTCCCTTTCTCAAGAATACATGAAATATAGGACTATATGATATCTAAATGATAATGAATGAATATGTGCATGGATGAGTAACTACTATAATACTATATTTTTCAGGATATAATGCACATAGCATCATCCTAGTCATGTCATGCTACTATGCATTTCCTGATCAGCTCTATTCATTTAATACTATGTTTACAAATACATCTATAGAGAATTAAGGATCCAAATCCACATCAATTATGGATATATTTTCAATTTGAAAGAATTGAGGATCTATTTGCAATCTATTTTGGCTTGTTGGAAACATCAAGTTGGTGGATCCTCCAAAGATAATATTTTTGTAAAAAACGCCATGAAAAATCCAACTTTTTTCCTATCCTACAAAACTAAGTTTCTCACTATAGTATACATTTCTGAGTTTGTGAGAGTGATTTGAAGTAAAATATATTCAAAATTTTAATTTTTTTATGCTTTTGGTTCATTGTTTGTGTATGTCATTTCCCTATATCCTCATCTTGACTTTTCAAAAATTCCATTTGATTTGTATCATATCTGGATCAATTTTCATCCAACATAGAATTAATATGGCGACTGGTTGTTTTAGGGTACCTCTAGCTATCATTCTCATAAAATAATTAATAGGGTAAGTAAGATCCTTTTGTGAATAGAACATGAAAACCATTAATCTCCAAGCATCTGACATGATGTTCCCTTAGTGTCAGTAACAACAAACAAAAGCAAAATTTTAAAAATATAATGTTTCATATATTTTGTCAATCTTGATACTTGTTGCATGAGTACATTGTTATATTCTTCAAATCTCTATTGCACATCATATTCACCTTTCATATGGAATATATGGTTCTATGTTTTCAAACCCTACTCGCCACATGCTTCATGAAACTCCTGCATCTCAAATACTTATGACCATCTATGTAAGACTAATTGTAGTCTTTCAGAAAAGGGAACAAAAGATTACATATATGACCAACCCCTTCCCTATTCGAAAGACACTCAAAGTTACATACTATAAGTGGAAAAAAAATAATGTCAAGGTTGTAATAACTCAAAAGTTCGTAAAAATTTAAAATTTTTCATTTGACATAAAATGTCAATTGTCACCACTAAAATACCCTTAACTGTTAGTAGATAATAAGACAGTTTGAAAGAGAAACACAGATTACTTCTTTATAAGAATTTGTATTATCTAGAGGCTTGTCTTTAAAAACTGTGTTAGTACTGTTTCAACTTAGCAGTTGTAATTTTCCATAAAGTAGAAAAGAACTTGTAATTTACTGATGCTAGAAAATACTGTTGATTTCTTTTGTCAAGTAGGGAAAGTTTCTTATGTGAGATTGGGGATTACTTAGCTTTAAGCTAACTCAGTGGGACTGATGGTTCCTTACAAGTTTAGCAGGTAAGCGTATGTTCCAGTAAAAATTATATTTATATTCAAGTCAAGAAGATACTTCTCTAGCATGTTTATGATGCTAGACTTAGAATGTTTAATTGCCGATTGTCTCCAAAAGAGGTAATGTTGATCTTAATTTCTTTTGCTATCAAAACTTCGTAATGATGTTTAAACAAACTACATATGCATGGGTTAAATTGCATGATCGATTACTATCAAAGCATCTGGGTGATTAAGATTAAATTCTAAAGAATACTTGTATTCTCACTTACAGTAGCTGTGATCTAATGTTTAAAAGAAGAAACGAAGTTTGTAGCTTAATACTTAGTCCATTTAACACTGTTTGGTTTCTATCACAATTACCTTCATTATAGGGCTCTGTAACAACATCCTCTCCATGAATAATTCAGAATAGTTTCTCTTTTGTCTATCTACTCATTATTAGGTTACTAGAATCACATTGAGATTTCTTCTTGGGGTCTATGGACTGCATTTACTAATATTCCAAAAATACACACTGCATCAAAAGAAATGGTCCAAGATTCCCTTCCTAGTTGAAAGAGTTCTTCTTCAAACTTTAACAAACTTTAATTTGAAGTCTTTTTATCTATATTTTATACCTTGTTTCCTAGTGTACCCTTTAACTATAAGTTACACTTTTATGCAAAGTTGTTTTGTAATTCTCTTGAGACATGGTTGCTGGTTTATGTAATATAAAAGATCTTATCATTGCTTGGGCCCTAGTCAAACAATTACTATCCTTCTCTAAGATACAAAATAATACTTCAATAAAATTATTAGATTTCCCTTCTCAAAGTAGTTTATATTTTATATAAAAATATGGTTAGCAAATACTACCCTATCTTGTCCAATAAACAAATAACCCTAAACCAAAATCTATTTCTTTATTCCATGGTTTACAAACTAGGCATCGATATAATCAAATAGTATATTAAATTATTGGCAATCAAAACAATTACATTGTTTAAATGATATATTATTACGATTTGTAATGATTTTATGCATATTGGAAACTGTATAATCAACTATTGAATTTCAATCCACGAGGGTAAAAATTTACAGTGGACACGTGGAAGTGTTTTATCCACAACTCACGTTGACTTAAAAGGAAATACCCTAACCCTTCTTTTCACATTGCACAACCTCTTCAATGAGTGCGGCCGAGCTGCGAGCTCGTGGCCGCCATGACTCTATCAAAACTCTTGTTTAGAACCTACCCTTTGAAATAGCACTATAAGCTTGTTTTGGTGAGGGTATGAGGTGGATTCTTGATGCTTTAAGGTTGTTGTAACATGATTTGAGTGGAGTAACTTGTTTTCTTCAAGGATTCGATGACTGAGTTAGATTTAAGACTGAAATAAAGTGGACCGAGCTTGCAAAAGGGTGCTTCCTCAATCAGGTTGGAGTGATTGCTCGTTTTCCTTCAGATTGTGACTCAGGGTTCAGTTGAATCTAGTGCATTAGACTCATTCATGGCATTACTCTTCCACATGTTATCGAGTTGCTCTAGCTGCTTGCAACCACTGGTTTCTCCAAATGATATATCAGGTAATCTGCCGGTAACGACTTTTAATTTTCAGTAATATTAAGTTTTAAATACATTTTAATGATGTACTAATGATGGTTTCTTTGCATAGGTTCCTCTCACGTAAGTTGGGGTTTATCTGCAAGCACACCTCTCCTTTCACGACCACGCAACCCTGGTAATCCCCAATTGAACTGAGGGTCTTCTCCTGCATTGGTATTATGGTGGTTGAAAGATAAGGATACTTACTGCCAAAAGAAATCGGCCTAGGTTTTTACTTGTTAATTTGTTCTATGTGTTGTCTTGTTTTGTAAAGAAAAACCCTAAAGGGTACATATGTGCAAGTTCTTGAAGGCTAAAGCAACCGTGATATTAGGGTTTTGGTGACAGTGCCTTTACAGCCTGAAGGATGTATATTTCTTTGCTTTCCTATTAGAACTCAGCTCTAAGCCATGACAAGGATGTTCGACCTCTGTCTGGTTAATTAAGTTTTTAAAAAGAAAATTCACAAGTGAAGAAAAGGACTGTTTACTCAGTTGAAACTTGTAAAAAGATATAGGGTTTTCTACTTGTAAAGAAAATAATGGTTATGGTTTTATTTTACTATTTTGTATAATTAAACTTTGAACAGGCCTGAGACTCGACCTATAATTATAAAGGCCAAAATCCATTACTCTTATTTGATTTGGTTTTTATCAAATTGTTAGAGTGTTATTTTAATTTAATATCATGTAATTTAAAATGATTTACAGTGCAATGTTTTATTGGAAATTTTTACTGTGTTAAAGAGCAAAATTAGTACTCGGTTTTGCTCAGAAGGGTTAATATTTAAAATAACCTACATTTCTGTAATATAATAAATTTTACATGGTTAATTTTACTCTATTTTTCTATTTTACTTTCAATGATTTTACAACTGTTAAATTTTATTTTAAAAGTAAGTTTATGCAAGTTTGTGAATAAGATGAAACTTGTCTTTCGTAACCCTAGGTAAATTGCCTTGAGATTTATAGTAGAAACATCTGTTTTAGTGCAGAAAGCAAATATGATCTTGGAATAAGTTATTATAAGAACTTATAGAATACTATCTAGTTCTAAAACCTAAGTGCTAGTTTGTTTACTGTTCTTATGTTTATTTGTTTAACTTTGTATATTGTGTTTATAATAAATATTAGTACTAATGATAGTTCTATGATTAGTATGAATACTATATATATATATTTAGTTCTTTGTCTAATGTAGATAAATTCAATAGATAGAGTATGTATTGTTGTTTCTAAGGAATGAATCATATGTAAAATGTAAAAGAAATTATTTACATTTTTCATTCAAAGTAAATAATGAATCATCACATCTACTTAATCAACTAGCTGTACTAAAGTATTGCCTATACAAGGCGTGGAAAAATACAGTATGGTAATCTATTTCTATTTACTTCTCATTTAGCATAATACTACTGTTTATAATCTACCTATCCCTAGCAAAACAATAACATGCATATCTTTGAAAAACTAGTAAACATTTGCTAAACACACTAAATAAATTATAAATAACTTGAACAAATAAAAACCTGTCAAATGATGAGGTGACAACAGCTTAAGGAGGTTGTTCCTCCCAACCAAATCCTGGAGAAATCTTAGTCTACACTTCCTCAGGACCCCCAAGCCTGTTTCCTGGTCCTCTTGGTAGAGTACTGGGTGAAGGATGTATCCTTAAGACCTTATGTCACCTGACTGGTCAAATTACAACAGTAATTCAATCCTGCTTATAGCAGTAAGAAATTCAGCCTAACAACTACATAAGTTCAGTTCTTAGCAGTTAACCCCTCAAACTCACTTCAATCAGTCCCCTCCATCGAATTTCTCATGTGCACTTCATTCACCCTGAATGATCACCTTTCCAGAATGAGCAACCTCCGCTGTCTTCAATGGGAAATTTTATAATAATGCCTAGGTCTTTTGGGTCAGATTTTACTTAATGAGCCACCTGCTCCAATTCCACTTTCTTGGGGAATCATGACCACAAATATAGGGAAGTTGCCACCTGCAACAGTTAGAAGTAGTTTGAGGATGCTTCCACTTGTCAATATACTCTCCACCCAGACTCCTCCACCAAGTGACTAGTTAAAACTCTTTTAACAGCTTCCCTAAGTTGTTGTCTCATCATTTATTTATTTATAAATAAAATATTCTGAAATACATTAATTATTATTAACCCCACTTGGTCATCAATTACAAACTTAGCATAAAATATAACATAATGTTCCTCAATAACATTATTTTTTTTTTGCAAATTGGGGCATGTGACCTACACACCCCCTTAATTTATAACATCGTCTTCGATGTTATTTATTCCTCGTCCTTAGAGTTCCCTTGAAATAGAATTGGATATGCATCCCGCATATAACTTTCCAATTCCCAGGTGGATTCTTCTGGACTAAGGTCCTTCCATTGCACCTTCACTTGATCAATGGTGTGATTCTGAAGCGAGATCTCCCTCCTTTTGAGGATACAATCCGGTTCCACCATAAAATATCCTTTGGGTTCCACCTGCACATCATTCAAATTAATAACATGAGTAGCATCATGTACATATTTTTTTAATACAGAAATATGAAAAACATTCTGAACTCTTAGATTTGGTGGTAGAGTTAACTGATATGTTACTAGTCCTATCCTAGATAGTATTTCAAAAGGACCACAATATCAAGGTGCTATCTTAGCATAGCTACCCAACCTCAGAGAACTCTTTTTGGGTCTCATCTTAATAAAAACATGTTCACCTACCCGGAACTCCTTTGGAGTTCGTTTAAGGTCTGCTTGGATTTTCTTTCGATCTTGCGTAAGTTTCAAATTACCTTGTACCTGTTTTACAATTAACTCCATCTCTTTCAATAATTCAGGTCCTAATACTAACCTGTCCACTGGATTACTCCAAGAGATGGGAGTATTGTATTTTCTTTTAAGCTATATTTCTCCTAACTTGGTATAAAAGTGTAAATTGCCTGTTGAAAATTTTGCAAGTTCTTGGTTAGTTCAGTTAGCCACTGGTGCAAAGAGAAAGGTAACTAGTTTTGTAAAGAATTGTGCAGTAACTACAGCTCAATTTGAAACTTTTGTTAAGATTAATGTACTACCTCTATATTCTTATGACGTACTAATTGGTATGGATTGGTTAGAGAAGCATAGGGTGGTCTTGAGTTGCTATGATAAAACCTTTACTTGTATAAATAATGATGGAAAACTAATAAGCGTAAAGGGAATCCCTAGGAAAACAACCATAAGGCAGATTTTTGCTCTGTAGCTTAAGAGAGATGTTAGGAAAGGTTGTAAGGCTTATACAGTAATAGTAACCAATGAGGGAAATCTAAACAACATAGATAAATTAAAATTTGAGGATATACCAGTTCTAAAGGAATATGTAGATGTATTTTCGGAAGAAATTCTGGGACTGCTTCCGAAGAGGGAATTAGATTTTACCATTGAGTTGGTACCTGGTGCAATTCCTGGCTCAAAGGCCTCTTATCGGATGAATATACTTGAACTTTATGAACTTAAGTCAAAATTAAAAGAACTTATTGACAAGAATTATATTCGACCCTGTGTGTCTCCCTGGGGGGCACCTGTCATCTTTGTTAAGAAAAAGGACAGAACTCTACGACTCTGCATAGATTATCATCAATTAAATAAGATGACTATCAAGAACAGATACTCGCTACCTTGCATAGATGATCTGTTTGATCAACTACATGGAGCCACAATATTCTCGAAAATTGATTTATGGTCTGGATATCACCAAGTTAGAATTAAATATGAAGACATCTTTAAAAAAACTTTTAGGACTCGATATGGACATTACGAGTTTGTCATCATGCCATTTGGGCTTAATAACGCTCCAACTGTTTTTATGTGTCTAATGAATAATGTAGTGCATAAATATCTGGATAAATTTGTGGTCGTGTTTATCGACGACATATTAATTTATTTGAAATCTGAAGAAGAACATAAAGAACATTTAAAAATTGTCTTGCAAGAGTTGCGAGATCATCAACTCTTTACAAAGTTTAGTAAATGTGACTTCTTTAAAGATAAAATCCAGTACTTAGGTCATGTGGTGACTAAAGAAGGAATTTCGATGGATCCTGAAAAGATAAAGGATATTGAAGATTGGCTAGTTCCTAAATATGTAACTGATGTCCGATCATTTATGGGGATTATTGGTTATTACCGGAAGTTCATCGAAGGGTTTTCGAGAATCACAAATCCAATAAAGTCTTTGCAGAAAAAGAGGAATAAATTTGATTGGAATCAGAATAGCTGATCCAAATAAATATTTTATAGTATGTATTGACGCCTGCAATGACGATTTAGGCGGAGTATTGACTCAAGAAGGACATGTTATTGCTTATGAGTCTAGGAAATTGAAAATTTATGAAAAGAATTATGCAACCTATGACTGGGAATTAGTTGTTGTCATACATGCTTTAAAGATGTGGTGTCATCATTTAATTGGAAGAAAATTTATTTTAATGACAGATAATAAGGGATTAAAATATATGTTAGATCAACCTAACCTGAATGCTAGACAAGCTAGGTGGCTATCTTTTCTAAGTGAATATGATTTCAAAATTGAACACATTAAAGGGAAAGAAAATAAAGTTGATGATGCATTAAGTAGAAATGCAAAGTTGAATTTTACAACAGTTATCAGCACTTATACAACAGATTTGGAATAACAGCTTAAAGCAAGGATAGAACAAGATGAAAATTACCTAAAGTTACAAGCAAAAGCAAAAGAAAATCCAATAGAAAGTCTAAGTATAGGGCACAACTTGAATTAAAAAGGATTTTTATTGTATAAAGACAGAATATATGTACCTAATATACCTAAGGTTAACTTATCAATTTTAGACGAGATCCATGAAACTCCTTACTCAGGCCATCCGGGTTATCAGAAAACTATAACCATGTTAAGAAAAGAATATTTTTGGCCAAACATGAAGACTGAACTAGCAGAGTATATTGCTAGATGATTTGAATGTCCGCAAGTAAAAACTGAACATCAGCATCCAGCTGGATTACTTCAGCCTTTGCCCATTCCTAGCTGGAAATGGGAGATAATTAGTCTTGATTTTGTTATTGGACTACCTAAAAATCAGAACTTAAATGACTCCATAATGGTAGTGGTTGACAAATTGAGTAAAGAAGCCCATTTTATACCTGTAAAAACTACTTATAAAGCTGCAAACATAGCTGGTATCTTTTTAAAACAAATTTTTCGACTGCATGGAATACCGAAGGTTATAATTTCAGACCGAGACCCTAAATTTACAAGTAACTTTTGGAGATCTCTGTTTAAAGGCTTAAATACTACGTTAAATTTTAGTACCTCATTACATCCTCAAACTGATGGACAGACTGAAAGAGTAAATTAGGTACTGGAAGATTTACTAAGAATGTATGTAAAGGAACAACCAGGTAAATGGGAAGATTATTTACACCTCATAGAATTTGCTTATAATAATAATTATCAATATTCAGCTAGATATAGTCCTTTCAAAATTTTGTATGGAAGGAAATGTAACACTCCCATCTATTGGAGTAATCCGGTGGACAGTTTAGTATTAGGACCTAAATTATTAAAAGAAATGGAAGAAATTGTAAAGCAGGTACAAGGTAATCTGAAAATTGCGCAAGATCGATAGAAAAGTCAAGCAGACCTTAAAAGAACTCCAAAAGAGTTCTAGGTAGGTGAACATGTTTTCATTAAGGTGAGACCTAAAATGAGTTCTCTGAGGTTGGGTAGTTGTGCCAAAATAGCACCTCATTATTGTGGTCCTTTTGAAATACTGTCCAGGATTGGACAGGTAGCCTATCAGTTAGCCTTACCGCCAAATTTAAGAGTTCACAATGTTTTTCACATTTATGTATTAAAGAAATATGTGCATGATGATACTCATGTTATTAATTGGAATGATGTATAGGTGGAACCCGAAGGATATTTTCTGGAGGAACTGGACTGTATCCTCGAACGGAGGGAGATCACACTTTGGAACCACACCATTGGTCAAGTGAAGGTGCAATGGAAGCACCTTAGTCCAGAGGAAGCCACCTGGAGATTGGAAAGTCATATGCAGGATGCATATCCAATTCTATTTCAGGTGAACTCCGAGGACGAGGAATAAATAACATTGAGGACGATGTTATAATTTAAGGGGGTGTGTATTTCACATGCCCCAACTTGCGAAAGCAATTTTATATTATTTGAGGAACACTGCGTTAAAGTTTATGCTAAGTTGTAATTGATGACCCAGTGGGGTCAAGAATATTTAATGTAAATTCAGAATATTTTATTTATAAATAAATAAATGAGGAGACAACAGCTTAGGACAGCTGTTAAAAGAGTGTTTACTGGTCCACTAGTACAAGTGATCAATTTTGCCACGGCAAAACGTGGCAATATCCACGGAAAAGTGTGGATATTGCCACGTCTAAGTGTTTTTTTTCCCGTGGCAGTCCTTTCGTCGCAATAGCGACGACCCGTTAATTGCGTGGCAAGAGCAACGGAAATACGTCGCAATTGCGACGGACCTTCCTAGAATGAAAAACTCAACCTGCGACGGTACGACGTCTCTATATCGACGAGTAAGCGTCGCAAAGTTCCACGAGTAGGCGTCGCTTTATCGACGAGTAACCGTCGCAAAGTTCCACGAGTAAGCGTCGCTATATCGACGAGTAACCGTCGCAAAGTTCCACGGCACGTCGTCGATATAGCGACGATATCTGTAGTTTTTAAAAAAAAAAATATGGTCATGAGTGGTTAGGGACACAGACAATATTGCCGTCTTTTGTTTTCCCTATTAGGATGGGATTG
>LPNX010763831.1:0-25000 GCA_001517045.1 Pseudotsuga menziesii
TTCACATTCATAACTATATTTTCTCGTGTAGACTTTAAAGTGGTGCCAAATTTGTACTAGTATATTAACTTATACTCAATAAATACAGTACTAACATTTTGAGAGTGCAAGTTTTATCAGTTTGTCATCATTGTGATTGATTTTCTGGATTAAACTATGTGAACGTTTTTCAGACCAATGTTTTGAGTGGACACTCCACCCATGCTTGTTATGGGAACCATGAAAAACTCATTGTGGACTGAAAATATTTCACATAACTTAATCCAGAAAATCAATCATTAAGTAGTAGCATCATGTTAGCTTTAATTCATGTTAGACATTATCATCAAATACATTGCATTATAAAGACAATTTAATCCATGTGAGATTTAATGCTGATCATAATGCACTGCATGGAATATAAGTATTATGGATGGAGATTTTGATAATGTGACAGATGAACGAGTATATGTTGGACCCAAGTGCAACAATCTAAAGCCAAGATTCAATCCTATGATTGAATTTGAGAAAGGAAATATGTTGCTAGTTAGATCATGAGCTGATGATGAAGGAGAGATGATTTGGATGACAAAAACCACCTCATATATCTTCCAGAATGATGAAAGTGAGACTCTTCATGTAAAGGTTGATTGATGGAGGCCTAGTTCAGGGAAATACAAGGGAAAATTTTAGAACAATATTGGGTACCAAACCTTTACATTAAATAGTTTTTAAATGGGCCATTCTAAAATTGTGCCAACCTTCTACTAGTATAGGAACTCAACACCAACAATGTACTAGTTACCATATCAAATTATAATTCAATTTCTTAATCATAGTAATATATACAATATTGATGTCATTACATAAACTTAATCAACTTACCATTTAATACAAACTATAGATAATATTAATAGAAATTATGTAAGGAATCAAAGTCTAAGAATTTCATCATTTTGAAAGAATCAAAGTCTAAGATTGTCATCATTTTGATCTGTCATGGAGGATTAGAATGTTGTAATCTAGGTGTTAACACAGTCCCTCTCCCCTCATGTTGTAAAGGGTGCTAGCTCAATGGAAGAGCATCTGCATTACAAGCAGGATGATGGTGGTTCGATTCCTCCGTGCCCTAACATAAATTAATAGATGATATACAATCTTATTGATAATATAAATATTGTAAGATATCTATATTTTCATTATAAATATGCTCTTTTCAATTAAACACATTGTTCAAATTCCTCATAAATAAATAATGAACACTTGCAATAATTAGTTTAATTGGTTTTTCCCCTTTCCTCTTATATATGAAAAAAATCAAATTGTATTGCGCTAATGCTATTCTAGTTCATAATTGATTTTGCTTATTAAAACAACTAATATTAATAAATAAGGGAGGCTTTACTAACATCAATATCATTAAATAAATTTATAGGTAAGAAATTTCTTAAGTTAATCTATTATTCATAAAGTAAGCATTCATCCACTTAGTTTCTAATACACTGCCACTGCCAACAACAACAATAATAAATTATGTTGCTATTTTAATTCATAATTTACTTTAATCATTACAAGGATAAAACTTAGAATTTAAAGTCATAACATATTTTTTCATTTTGACTATAAGTGGTGCCAATTTCCAAAAATAAAACAACATACATAACAAAGACAAAAATAATTACTATGACAATGTTTATAATTGTTGTAGTAACAAATACAATGTTGATATTATGTCATAAAATAATTTAATCAACTTAACATCTAATACAACCTATAAATAATATTAATATAAACTATGTAGGATTCAAAGGCTATGACTTTCCTCATTTTGAAGGAACTCAATCTAGAAAAAGTTCTAAATTTTAGATCTAACCCATCTAGTTGTAATTGAGATGTAATATTTCCTTTTGAATAGTTGAATACTAAAGTTTTACTTGAAATAAATGAAAAATATTAATTGAGAAAGTAGTTCATTGGATTAATTATTCCAAATTTAATGGAATAGTTCTTTGAGTTGATTTTTCTAGATTTAATAGAATACGTATTTAGAGATTTCCAAAAAAAATCAATGTGGATGAAGTCCTTGTAATAGAATATTTCCAAATTTAATGAAATATGCACGTTAAAGGAGATTCTATAGTGCCAAGGCCAGAGGGTTCACAATCAGTAAGATCAACCTCAGAAGAAAATAAAATATCAACAAGGGAGGTAGAGTCTGCAGGAACAAACTCAACATCAGAGGAGTGGAAAAATTCCTAAGAAAAATCAAACTCATCAAGATCACTGACTTGCTGTTTGAAGGGAGAGTCCAAAAACTCAAAAAGACCAACATAAGAAGACCAATCCATGGAAATATTAGGCTTACTAAGCAAATCAAGGTTAGAAATAGTCACAACTGAACCAACATCCAAAAGAAGGTTAGACAGTATCAAAAACTCTAGAAAGACTTCATCCGAAGGAAGGAGATCATCTGAGATAGGACACATGTCTAAACTTTCAAATGGATCGACAGAGTGGAGAGCAAGATCCACATTCTGCATAGGATGACTCACCTGGTCAACTATTGGGACCAAGTCCCAAGAAGGTAAGCATGAAAAATAAGGCTGCTTCTTAGTAGCAGTTGAACACAAAGGACATGAGGCCACATAGCTCACCCGTGGTGGGGTAGTGTCTATAGAAACACTGGGAATCAATAAAGGAAAAACTTGATCTCTATTTGGGTCAGGAGATGGATCAAGAAAATCCAATTAATTGATAGTGACCATTTCTTCACCATGATTAAAGTACATCACACGAAAGAATGTTAACACCACAGCTTGCATGGCATAGACATAATCATGGCCGAGGAGCATATTGAAGTCCAATGGGTCTTCTATCACCATGAAGTCAACTAAGATGGTTTTCCCACCAAATGTAACAGGTGTTTGAGCAAGAATTCCCAAGGCTATACTAGTTCTTCTATCAAATGCTAGTAACTGACTAGTTGTTGACATAAGGCTCGGAGATCCCATGCCTTGCCAAGCATGAGCAGAAAAGATACTAACTGAGGCTCCTTCATCAACAATACAACGAGCAATTGCGTACTGTCCAACTTTGACCTTTATCTGGAAAGGTGCATTAGAAGGAAGGCGTCGCTCAACTAGGCTATCCCAATAAAAGGAATTAGCAATCAAAGAGCTTGGTGGGGGTTGATCTGAAGCGACTTTAGTGCCCCCTTGTTCAGTAAGTTCTAAACTGGTAGTGAAGAAAATGTGACTAGCAGACACTTCACTCTTCGAAAGAAGAGTGGGATCGATCGACAATGGAACCGATTCAACTGCTTTGTGAAAGTCACTCTTTGAAGGGAGAGTGGGATTGACCAAATATGACATTGGTTCAATCGCATAAGGTTCACTCTCCGAAAGAAGAGTGGGGTGAACCAAAGACTGGGAAGGTTCTACCACTAGATCAACCAAAGGTTGAGCAGGTTGTTGAGAAACCATAGGTTGTTCAGGATAAGGAAATTCTTGAGTCTTGGACCACACTCTTTGCACCTCTACGATAGCAGGGCACTGGTGAGTAAGATGATATCCCTCACATAGCTTACAAGGGAACTTAAGTTTGCACTTTGAATGACCAATTTTCTCAACGATGTCAACATGACTATCAGTGGATGACTGTTTGCTTTCAACATGCCCTATAGAGGCTGAAAATTTTCCCCCAGCATGACCACTAGAGGCTGGGTGACTAGGTCCAACCTAACTAAGAGAGGTTGGTTGTTGAAAAACTTCAGGATGTTCAAAACCAGGATGACCATGAATCCAAACTCTTCACACCTTCACGATAGAAGGGCATTTATAAGTAAGGTGGTCTCCATCACAAATCTTACAAGGAAACTTGGGCTTGTGTTTTGAATGGGTAGTCTTTTCAATAGTGTCAACATGACTTGCAGTGGCTAACAGATTATCTTCAGCATGAACCACAAAGCCTAAGAGACTGCCCCTAGCATGACCTGCAGAGGCTGAGAGACTAGGTCCAACATGGCCTGTAGAGGTTGGATGGGCACCACCAGCATGAACATTAGAGGTTGGATGGTTAGGATCAACATGCTTTGCAACATTTGAGTGTGTGCCCCCAACATGAACTTCAGAGGCTGGGTGGATGGATCCAACATGACTTGTATAGGTTGGATGGGGAGTTTCAACTTGAACATCAGAGGTTGAACGGGTTCCCTCACGATGAACTGAAGAGGTTGAATGACTGGATCCAACGTGACCTGGAAGGGTTGGAAGGATCCCACTAGCATGATTAGCAGAGGATGGGTGGTGAATATCAACTTGACTTGCAGAGGTTGAGTACTTAGATCCAACATGACCTGCAGAGGTTGGATGGGTGCCCCTAGAATGAACCACATAGGCTGGGTGGTGAGGTTCAACTTGACCTGCAGAGGTTGAATAGGTGCCCCCTTGCTTATGTGCCTTCCTCCTATGCCTCCTTCTTTTACTCCTTTTATATTGTCGGTTACAAGTATTAGTACTTTCACCGCATGAGGTAGAAGGAGGAGGAGAATCAACTACAAGTGAAAGTGAAACAATGTTTTGATGCCCTTGAAATAAGGATCTTACTTGAGAAGCATTAGGGGCATTCAGGACAGTTGGAGTAGAAAAAAACCACGCTGGTAGCCCTAGGGTGAATCCAGGGAGATTCAAGGTGGCCATCAAAGGAACAACAACATTCCCTATGAGAGGAATAGTACAAGAAGTTCCCACCATGGGGATCTCTTGGTTGGTGTTCAAAGGGGTGCTAGCCATAGTTTCAAACTAGGAGACAAAGTATGAGGTTGACAAGAAACAAAAACCACAAAGTACACACCTAAAGGAAAACTAAGTACAGACAAACCACACAGCACTCACTAAAAATTCCTAAATCCAAATACAAAAATAGGTATAAGATATGCCTTCCAGAAGAAATATGATAGACAGTTACTTGGAATCGCTATAGATATTCTTAGACACAAGCGAAAGAACCATCCACTTCCCTCCCACACCTTCTACCAAGGTTACCTTCCAAGCTCATCCAAGGTCTACCAGAAATAGCCTTTCGGTGTACCTATGTATGAACCATAGATGTCAAAGATACTAAAGGCTACCGTAACTATACTGACAGTCTGGGGGGAAAGTCACAAGCCTGGTTCATATGCATGGGTAGGGTAGAAAAGCCCAAAATCCTGTCAACATCGGCACCGCATAAGGCCTAAAGGGTGGTATTGACAAAAGTCCCCAAATGCGCAAAAACCTTGGTCTACACTTTGGCAAGGAATCAGAGGGTTATCTCCTCATTCCAAGCCTCCACGTGGACTCGTACTTAACTCCATTTGAGAGGATCTTCCCAGCTACAATCAACATAGAAGAGGGTTTATCTATTAATTGGACAACTACGTCTGAAATTAAACACTTGTGGAGAGTTGAAACTCCCTAATCCACAAGTCTAGCCTAAGCTAGTTGGTGTAGGAGCCTATAAAATAAAACTTACTAATAATTTTTAAATTATATCTTTCATTTTAATAGGCTATTTTTAGTCTGAGGAAAATGGCGTGAAACTTATGTGGTGTTTTGACTCAAAGTTGAAACAAAATGACTAAGAAAAGAGAAATGAAATGCAAAAAGAAAAAACTATTCTCTTTATTTTTTCAAATAGAAACTTGAAAGCCACAAAAGAACAATTTCTTTTTATGTTTTCAAAAATAATGATATGCAGTGCATTAAAGACAAAACACTAATCTACATGCATATTAAACAACTATATGCTATTTTTCTTTTTCTTTTATAAATGCAAAATAAAAACTAACTACAAACAAAAGTATGCAAATGACACGAACAACGCAAAAGGAACTATGCTATACAACCACCAAACAGACTCTAGAATTCCCTAAAGTCAGTATAAACCCTACTTGGAAGGAAGGCTCGCATAAGAGACAAGTCAACTATTTTGGAGTGGTGAAGTTAACCAACAAAAGAAGAAGGAAACAAAGACAAATAAGCTTCTAAGTTCAGACAAAGATCACTAACAGAGGCTGACCAGAAACATAAGCCAAAAATCATGCCAAGCAAAGGGGGTGCGGGGACGAGCAAAGAGAAAACCCTAATCCTATAAAAAGACTTACCACATAGATAAAGAATAACCAAAATGGATGACACTAACTTCCTAGAGTCATGCACTTGCAGAGGAACCCAAAATACCTACCAAACAACCCACAACAGTAGAAAAAACCACAAAAATGAGCAAAAAACATTGTTTTAGGGGCACACATGGGTTGTACTACTGATAGGTTACATGTCATATGTGGGTTGACAGTATAGCAGGTCACGTGTACAAACCAGACATGCGACTGTTCAGTCTGCAACTCACGTATGGGTGGAAAAAATCCCCAAAAAGGTCACAAACTTCCTTAGGAAAGCAGGGGAGGTGTTCTATGAGATAGAGAAGGTGTTCCTAAGTGGAAATAAGGACCTGAAACTTTACAAAAAGGAAAATAAATATAGAGAAACCCCAAACAGAGAATTCTCTCCCTAGCGGAGTCGTCAGTTCTATTGTAAAGCAAAGTTTCCTATGGCTAGGGTTTAAGAGGCCATCAACGTACTCGGGTTGAAAGAGAGATGCATATGGTTCTGCAAGTATATTTAATCAAGTTTCAGAGATTAGAATGTTTCATACCTTAGCCAAACAAAGGTTGATCCAAGCAAACCTTCAATCCTCTCCTTGCTCCTCTTGCTCCTCTCGCTCCAAGAGACCTGTGAAATGAAATACCTTCCTCAAACCAATATGACCAGATATAAAGAAATGATAATCAAATAAACATGAAATAATGATCTAACTAACCTCATCATATGATCATAAACAAAGATTCAATCACACATTGAACAATAATTTGGGAAGAATAAGGACATCACATCTTTATTAATCTTGAAAACAAGTACAAATATACCTTATCTTCAAGTTGGGTACTTCATGAAACCTTGATCCAGTTCTACTACTTCTCTTCTCCAAGGAACTCATCCTCCAAGAATTGCAACACAAGGAGATAACTTCTAGAGAGAAGGTGTGGGTAAAGAGAGTCCCAATTTCTCGAGCATAACAATGCAAAGATTCAAGTCTCCTCTCATGGACCTCCCTACCTCTATTTATATGCTTCTGAAGAGATAGGGTCAAAGACAAATTAGTTACAACTGAAGGAGTCAGTTGCATAACCACCCAAACTACCTGAATTTCAAAAAACATATTTTTGACATGAACATGCGGGTTGTAGAGACATCAGTCACGTGTTCGAGGGATACACGCTAGTTGCAATGCAAATACTTGTGTATGAAACATGTGTTGCAATGCAAATAGTCGTGTTTTCAGGGTACACGCAAGTATTATATAGACAAGTCGCGTACAACACATGGGTTTCCTTAAGGAAACTCGTGTATGCATAAAAAAATCTCATGTTTAGGGTACGTTTGGCCATTTTTAGACTTTGATGTCTTCTGAAAAGTTTTAGCTGACTCAGATACCTTTCCAACGGTGCAGAGAAGAGGTAAAACAGAGTTATATAAATCCATATATGGGTCCTCCAATTTAGGTGTTTTTTAAGTGACTTTCATGAAGTGTCGACATGCGACGAAAACATGGGAAAGTGGTCATAGGCATAGATGTGTCTTTTTGGGCTATAACAGGTTTTAGTTTCCATTGGGCATGAAATTCCTTTATGGGCATATAAATTTTTTAAAAATGATTTAAATTCATATTAGGGCATAGAAATTATTGAATATAGGGAAATTAGCATGAGAGGATTTGAAGAAAATACCTCACAAGGAAGAGATTGATCCCTAAGGTGGACTTTGTTTCCCTTTTCTCACCTAAACTACGTTTTCCCTAGCTCGTTTTGCCACAACCGAACTCGTTTCAGCGCGTGGTTGTGGAGAAAATGACGGGCTCAACTTGTTTTAACCATAAAACAAGTTTTATATAACACATCTCATTTTTCTAACTATAACGTGAGCTCATTTTTGTTCACTACAATGTGTGCACATTGTGTTTAACTATCCTAATTGACAAGCATGTTGGAAGCCTTGGGACTAGGCTTGGTAGGGTTGGCATTGCTTGGGATGATTTCTATTTTTTTGGATATTGAGGATTCACTTCACTCTACCGTTGCATCTAAAAGGTCCCTCAACTTGTGCACTCACCCATTACTGCTTTTGATCATCTTACTATTCTGAGGAAGTTTGCAGGGTTTTCTCCTTTATGGTTTCCTCGGTGAAAATCTTTGTGTCTCGCGTATCTTTTATATCTTATGCATTTGGTTGTACTTGTTATTCTTTGAGATAAATATTCTAGATAATCTAATTAGATCTAAAGAAAAACTAACAGATGGATGTCCTCATTATTGTAGATTCAAACATCATTCGTTCACTCTTTTGACACAACTCTTGCTCCTCCTCAACTTGCATGACTATAATTGTCCTCGCAACTTCTCTCTTAGAAAAAACCAGAAGCATCAATTTTTTTCATGTTAATTGTCACCAAAATTGAGAATCATACAACATGGAAAATATTAGGTTCTCCTTAGCGTAATGAGTGATCTTTATCTATAATTTAGAAGGACCAGTATATCAATAAATATGCCTACTCCATGATTCCCAAACCCATTTGCATATACATTCCTAAGGTGTTAAGGCATGGTATGAGCACCTTAGGCATGGCATGAGCATTGGATAATATAATATGATGCTTCACCATCACCCTCAAACTTTCAACAATGTATGATTCACACTTCATATGTTGAAGTTCACCTTCTCCTAGCCTCCCCTGTGCATCCTTAGTCCTCCTTATGTCACCTCCCTCATCTATCCCTTCAGTGCCCATGGAACCTTTATGGTCCTTCCTTGAAACTTTGTAATATCTTCCAAGCATTGTTTGTGCTATTAATATGCACCAACAAGAAAGGTTAGGGTCCTAAAATGGAGTATTAGCCACTACAATTGAGACCTAGGAGATACCCATGGAGACCTTAGAGTGTTTTTTTTATAAGCTAATGTAAGGCATATCTAGAAAGTTGCCTTGAAAAAACGAAGGATCTTCTAAGTTCAAATAAGTTCAAACACGTTGAGGGTTTATGACCCATTAAGAACAAAGTACTAGACAATGAGACCTCCATGGATTGCGTGAAAGAGAAAATTTTATAACTTAGGGTTTAGGACCAATTGGGAACAAAGTACTAGACAATGAGACCTCCATGCATGGCGTGAAAGAGAAAATTTTAGAACTTAAGTTTTCCATTGAATTACTTTTCAATTTAGTTGTAGAAATTGATAATTTCGTTCGACGGCCTTTTCAAGAGTGAATTCTACCTAAAGTTCCTCGTGGGATTTCCATATTTGAGGAGTCTTCGAAATTTTATGAAACGATGATTAATGATATACATGGGTGACATGCACAAAGATGATGCGTCATTGTCCATTGATCGCAAAGGGAATGGAAGTATGAAGATAAAAGTCCATTCTCGAATGCATAAATTTTACAAAGGTTTTAAGCATTTAACTTGTCCAAGATTGAAAATTTAAATTTATCATACAAAATTCTAATAATAATAATATAAAATTGTGAAAGAGGTTTTGCTGATTTCCCATCAAATCTCCATCAATTGTATAACAGATTTACTTGTTCAATATCAGGAATTCATTATTCCAAAATGATGAGTATTTATTTTGACATTTAGTCCTTTGGATGACAGATTTACTTGTTGAATATAAGGAATTAATTTTTCCAAAATGATAAGTATTTATTTTCACACTTCTATTATGAAGATATGTTTTTTTTCCTAGCTTGTACCTGATATAAGCTTAATCACAGTGTGTCCATACTTGGAACCATATATATATATAAAGTGAAACTGGTTGCGAATGCGTTACAATTTTGAAAGGAACGGAAATTTCCATGAATTTTCCAGGTAGGATGGATAGTAGAGGTCAGACGAATTATGCGAAAGATGCGTGGATGGATTCGATGGCGGCATTAACACGCCACCGTCACAACGGCAATGGAATGGCCTCAATTTTCACCACTAATCCAATCCAACAATGCACGCAATGTCATGTTACGTCTTAATTCTTCCAACAACTCCTTGAGGTTAAGATATCTTCTTGAGGTTATTATTACAAGTGAGAAAATTATTAGTTGCGCCCATACACTAAAGGGCAGCAGAGATATCCACTATGCTTAGCGAAGAGTCGCCGCCATTGCTGGCAACTAGCTCGCTGGCTATATATCTCTCACACACACAGGAAGAATCTCTAGTTTGTTAGAAACTGAAGACCTATTGCACTGATCGTTACATTGTTTTTCTTGTTGCTTCTCAACATCTTAGTTTCTTGTTTGTTTTAGACTGAAATTTGTTGTTCGAGATGGCAAACAGATGCCGGCAAATGATGAAGCAAGATATGGAGGATTCGGATATTTCTGCAGAACCAGGAACACGAGAATTTGTTTCTTCTGATTACATGAAGAAACGCTCTAATTCATCCTCAAGTTTGAAGAAGAGGCTTTTAAGCGCAGTGTCATTTTCTTTCTCGGGATGCTGGGCCGGCTCAAGTTTATCAGTGAAAGGAGGGCCAGATGATCTTCCAAGATTATGCAACTCTGATTTAAGTAGAACGTATCACCATCTGTCTGATGAGACTGCATCAAGATCCAGTACTAATTCGCCCTTCAAACAAGAGAATCTGAATCTGAATCATCTGGTGGAAGATGTGAACAAGGACGCCGATAATTTCATAGCCAAAATGAGAGAGGGTTTGAAGAACGAGAGAAAAGTGTCGGAGATGGAATATATGGATAGGATCCAAAGGGGTGCATGAATCTTGTTCTTGTATATAATATATCTATATCTTGGCCATTAAATTGGACGTTATATATTGTACTGCCATTGCACATTGCTAGCCATTTTCACCAATTAATGGTTCTGTTCCTTGCATGATTGCTTATTCATGATTTGCGAGAGAAAACTTGTGGGAGACCGAATTTGCCCGCAGAGCTGTACATATCGAATTTGTGAATTCGTAGCGTTGTTCAAAATTCTTTGCTGTTTTGAAGATGCTTGGTTTACCTAATCAACTTGGCGGGCTTACGATGTTACAATTCCTATACGATACTATTATTTCACACAGAAATGATATCAAGAAGCTATCAAGAAGCCCTTCCCCGGATCCTATGCTATCAATGCTTACTGGTCCTAAGGTTTTTATCTAAGTCCAGTTGCAGCCCGAAGAGTATAAACCATACACCCTGGACTGTATGATTGATTCAGGTTGCCAAGTGAACCTGGCAAAGAGTTCGGCATTACCATCATTCTACTGGCAAAATACAGCAGATAGAGGATCTGCAATTGAAGGCACTCCAGTAGCACTTACAGCAAAAGCCAAATTATTTCCTGTACAGTTTGGTAAAGTGAAAGATAAGTTGACTGTATATAAATTAGACAGTATTACTAAGGATTGCATTTTAGGTTCAGAATTTTTGCAAAGAGTAGATCCGTATACTGTAAACACAAAGAATATGACCTTCACATGCTATTTCAATAATCAGAAGGTCACTCTGCGTATTTCTTTTAATGCATCTCATAAATGTATAGCGCCTGTACAGAAGACAGTTAGTAAGCCGAATCCTGCTCAGCTCAGCTATCCAAGATGGATCGATGTAAAGAATTCTCAAATGAACAGGGTTGTACCATAGATGCGTGTTAAACCAGTAGTATTATGGATAGGTATATACAACCACACATAAATAAATAAACAAACTATATATATATATATAACTAGTATTTCAATCATATTAATAATTTTAATAGTAAAATTACACATCAATAAAACTATCTTTTACTATCATTTATATTTTGTGGTTTTGTGGTGTTAGTGTGGTGGTATTAGCACCACTTACTTTTTTGTGGTGTTAAGGTGGTGTTATTAGCACCACTTACATTTTGTGGTGTTAAGGTGGAGGTATTAGCACCACTTATATTGTGTGATGTTAATATGATGTTATATTTGTTAATATTATTGGAAATTGAGTTTTTACTCATTTATGTTAAGAGAAATGCCATGTTGACAAATACCATAAAGTGGCGCTATCCAATTATTTGTCACATGAACATCTAAAAGTAAGATTTAGTTATGAGGATTTGCACCATAAACATAAGAAATTCACAAATAATTATTATGTAAATAACCTAATTCAATATTATTTTTTTGTTTTATGAATTCAAATAAATGACTACTAATTAGTTAATGACTTTTTGCACAAGTTCAATTCATTATTTTAGAATATTTAAGCAAATAAATTCACATGAATCATAACCTAATTCAATATTATTTTTTTGTTTTATGAATTCAAATAAATGACTAATAATTAGTTAATGACTTTTTGCACAAGTTCAATTCATTATTTTAGAATATTTAAGCAAATAAATTCACATGATTCATTTATGTGGCTTTGCACCACAAGCATCACAACTAATTATTTAGTAAATAAATCAATTTAATTATCTATTATTGATATTATCTAAACAAATAAATACAAATGACAAACAAATAAGTAAATAAACAACCTTCATTTTTAATTTATTACTATTATAAAGTAGTAATAAATATTATTTCAATTGGAAATAATTATTAAATTGAGAATATTTTTATATTATTAAATTTCATGATATAAAATTGTATTGTTATTAGGTTTTTACCAAAAGGCATGGATCTCAATTCATGCCCATGGTTAATTGAGAAAACCTGTAACTAGGGCCCTAAATAAAGCTTTTAGGAACCTAAAACCAAGAAGACACCTCAAAGGTCACCACACATCTTCACAATAGTATTCTTAGTCTCTACTTATGGATTCAAACTATTATAAGGTTTTAATCACTAGAGATAGGTTCAATTTCCTTTAAGATGGTTGAGAGAAGAATCCTAGGCCTTAGGCTAAAGAAAACATAAGCTTAGAGAAATGTCATTTTGGAAGTACAATATAGTGTTCATAATCTCATATTTGTCAAGTGGTCATGTACAAATAGTATTTAATTATGATTATTTGCACCATAAACACAACAACTTCAAATATTATTATTTTGTAAACCATTTAATTCAAAAAAATTCTTGTAAATAAATGCTCATTATTAATTTATGGGGTTTACACCACACTCACAACAAATTCAATTCTTTGTTTTATATGATTTAAACAAATATACCCACATGATTAATTTATAAGGTTTTGCACCAAAACTAGAAAAGCTCACAGAATTATTTTGTAAATAGATCTAGATTTAATTATTCATTTTTAATATTATTCAATGAAATAAATACTTATGATTATTAATATTGACAAATAATTAAAGACTATTATTTCTAATTTATTACTATTAATAAATATTAATCAAAGTAAATTTGAATTGAAAATTGATTATTCGATAATGTATATTTTATTGATCTTATTAAATTACTAGATAGATATTAGTATCATTATTATAATGAATGCGTCTCAAATTCTTGAACATGTTTGAGAGAGGAAAACTCTTCCTTATGCCCTAAAATAACCTTTTAGAAATATAGGACCAAGAAATATGGTTAATCCGCATGTCTTCCTAAAAGTATTATTAACACCTATGTGTGGGAATTGATGTTATTATGAGGTTTTGATAACTAATGATATGTATAATGTCCCATAGCCTAGTTAAGAGAATAAACCTAGGCCTTAGCCCAAAAATGAAGCTTTTAGGCATATAAGGATAATAATTATTTGTTGAGGAAACACAAATTACTATTTGAGAAGATATTTGACCTTATAATAGGGATAATGGGTGAAATTGGAGGAAATAAAATAGGTATAAGGATTTAAGGAATAGACATGATTAAGGGAGGAAACCCATGACTTGAACCTTAGAGGAAACATATACGCATATAATATTAACAAGTGTACCTAGAACCACCACATAAAACCTCCTAAGGGTATCCTTGGCCTAATATTTTGAGTATTAATGTAAGTATGAGGTTTTAAGCACTATATATCATCATTTAGGAGTTTAACATGTTTGAAGGAGGAAACACAAGCCTTAGTCCCTAATAAAATATTTTGTACATTCAAGGCCAAATACAGTAGCTCAAACCCCTACAAATGACACATTAGGCATATGATTTACCTCTCATTGAGGAAATCAACACCATTATGAGATTTTTGCTAGCATACACATGCCATATTTTTTTCTTAATCTGATGGGAGGAAGCTTGGGCCTTAAACCCTAAGGTGATATTTTAAACAATCCCATGAACTCCCAACACTATCCTTGTGATTTAAGTGTTCATATGTGAGACTAGATATAAGAAACTATGACATAGTCATGGCAGGAATCACTGGAATTAGGCCCTAAAGGAAGGATTTAGGCATTTCATACTAAGAGAGATGATTCAAAATATCACATAGGATATTTTACTATGTATAGGATATGATTATTCTTAAAGTGGCATATGGGTGTAAATATGTGGTTTTTTGAACTATGGATGCATCTTACAAAATGCTTGGGGAAAAATTGAAGGAATTATACCCTAAAAGAATATTATCGAGGTAATGGTAAATTATCTAGGCCATTAACCATAACATACACCTTATAAAGTTGATATTTGGAATAATATTCTGCTATGGAATAATCAAGAGTCTTTGCATAATGGGATGGATCTCAATGCCTTGACTCGAGTCATAAGAGGAAATCAATAGCCTTATGTAGGTGTCCAAATGCCTTGGTAGTGAACTTACAGGGAATATGACCATGATTGTATCCCTAAAGAAACCATTAAGACATCCAGATCCATTGAGGCACTATGTGCCTAGGTCTTATGGCCTTATGGCCTTGGACATGATCAACGGAGGAGACCTAAAACTTAACCCATAAAGGAAACGTTTATCCATTCCGGGCTAAAAAGGTTGACTCCACCAACAACACATGGCCTCTTAAGAGTATCACTAGCCTATGATTGAGGATGTTGGTGCCATTAGGTGGTTTTGAGCAGTATGTACATGCCTCATGGCCTTGGGAGTGATGTTCTATGGAATTTTGAAGAATGCAATGCCTTTATTCTTAAAGGAATCATTAATTCATCCAAATCCATGAATTACAATGCCTCAAGGCACCATGCATGACATCGTAGGGGAATCCATTGTATCATGTATCTATGGGTGTGTGCAAGAAGTTGAGGGACCTTTTAGATGCAATGGTGGAGTGAAGTCAATCACTCTTGATCCAAAAAAAATAAATCATCCCAAGCAATCCTAAACCTTCCAAGCCTAGTCCCAAGGCTGCCAACAGGCATGCCAATTAGGATAGTAAACAAAATCATGCCTCCAGCAAATTGCGCCTCCGTTTTAGTGAACAAAATCACGTGCGCGTTTTGGAAAGCCTGTTTTTTTTTTTAAATAGGCTGAGCGCATCTTTTTCGCCTCAACCCATGGCTATTGGACTATTTTGGAGCAAATCTCGACTGGGAAAACACATTTTTGGGTGTGCCAATGCTATCCATCTCCACCTTTGGATAAACCTCCTATTTGTGAGGTATTTTCCTCATTTATTTTCATGTTTTTTTCTCTTTGTTCATCAATTCATTTTCCCTAAATTGAAAAATTAAATTGTGGCCAATGGAAACAAAAACCCCAATGGAATTGGTCAATGGAAACAAGAACCCCAATGTAATTGGCCAATTGAAACCAATTCCCCAATTTAATCATAAAAATTAAATAATTTTGATTATTTACCAAAATTCATACCCAAAATTCCCATGCGCAATGGAAACCAAAACCCCAATTAATTCAAAAAACAAATGAATTTCACTATTTCCATATGCATATTCACAAGGATCCTTGTGAATCCATACAAAAATCCACAAATATGCAAAGTTTGTCAAGCACATTGCAAGTTTGCATAAGTAATTTACATGCCCAATGTAAACCAAAACCCCAATTAACTCATAAAAAACAAATGAACTTCACTACTGTGAATCCAAACCAAAATTAACAAATATGCAAAGTCTGTCAATTATGTTGCAAGCTTGCATACAACTAAAAAATAATCAAGTAGAATTCATATATTCCCCTAAAATACATAAAAAAACATGGTAAATCCCCTGCCTCTATCCGAAATATCGAAGTTGCTCTTCCAAGAACATCAATAAACACTTTATAGTTTTGATGAAACTTCCCAATCCAAGTGTTAAAATAAGGTATAGAAGCTTCCCATGCTTTTAACAAATATTTCGTCTTGAACGAAGGGTACTTTTTGGTTAATGTCAAGACAACAAAGTTCAACAATAGACTCTATGAATGTGAAGATACATAGGTAGGTTGATGTATTTGATTAAACATTCCAATCACATACTATCATACATGATATAATCCAGTGGAACCCTTGCAACCATAAAATCCATAAAGATATGCTAAATAGACTTTGGAGTCCTAAAAACATCACACTACAACAAATAATTACATATCTAACAAAATTGTTTCCTATACTTGGATTTTATTCATCAACAGCACATTATGCCACCTATTCTAGGGTCTAGTTGTTGCCTCTACCCGCAATCTAGGAGCTGGTCTTGCAAAGGCAATAGTCAGCACCTCACAATTTCGATGAAACTTCATAATCCAAGCCTTAAAATAAGCTAGAGGAGCTTCGCAATCAACATATGCACTCAAGACACTTTATGTACACATGCATACTTAAAAATTGGAATTAATACTTGAATTTAGGACATAAATATGAAATGAAAAAATGTTAAATGTTTAAATTCTTTACTGTAAAATTCAAGATCAATTTTTAAATTTACATGATAGATTTAGTTTATATGTTGTTATTTGTCATACAGTAGTTATACAGTTTTCAGTGCTTAGATATGTCATTATATCATGTGTTTATATCTCTGATGATATTTTATTTGTATTTATGATTGCAGTGGCTACTATGGATAACAATGTGGAGATACTGAGGTTTATTGCCCATTTGAGAGAGATTGGTTCTGCTTGGAGGGGTGGAGATGAGCTCCGTCGCTCCTTATCAGATTCTTTGTTGTCTATTGTTGATATGATCGCAAGATCAAATGATGCTTTGTATAGCATCGCATCTTATAGGGAGAGGAAAAGACAACAATATGCTGATGGGTTAAGTTACAACGAGGTAAAAAAGCTCAAAATAACAAAACAAAACATCTATTCATTGTTTAGACTGCTTGGGATGGATGACATTCTGGAGATAAACAAGACACATATTTCTATTTAGTGGTATGCCTTTCCACCCATCAGAGACAATTAGATGGATAGGTGGTACATGGTTTTTGACATTCCCCCTCATAACAATAGGGAAGTACTGATGTACTTCCTTTGAAAATTGTATGCAGAGTTTGTGATGGGGAAACATGTCAACTATTTTGACATGTTGGGCTTCCAGGGAGTTGGTAAGGGGATGCCCCAACACCGACCCAATGCTAGGCATAGAGATGCCAATCCACAGATACCTGCACCCCGTGCCCAGCTACCAAGGGCAGACATCCCTCCTGCACATGACATGGTTTCCCAGACACAAGAGGAATTTTTTACTCTAGCTGAGATGGTCTGTCGACACACGACCACTATTGACCAGAGAGCCCCCTCTTCCTCTACTAGTGTACAACCACCAGCTTCTAGTGGTGGAGGGACATCTATTGGCGGGGATAGATCGACATCCCATGTGCCTCAAAGCGAGCCACACGTCTGCACATTGTGTGGGGGACCTTGTTATGGTCCTGGACCAAGATATGGTACCACTACGATGACTAGTGATCAGGTAAGGACATTGTTTTAAAACTCTGCTATTATTCAATTTTTAAATTTTCCATACTATATGTAACATATTAAAAGATTCGTAATATATGCAATATTTACTCTTGCAGGAGATTGATGCCTCTCAAGGGGGTGGTACTGCACCCGGTGTGGTTGTACCCGAGGCCCAAACAACCACCATTGAGGTAATATTTAAACACTTGTCATTTTGTTATTACATATAATTTTGTTAATGCATGTGTTAGTCTTGATTAATTTATTAAATTGCCTAATATTTACAATTTTTGAAGTTGCAGGAACCCCACTTAGAATGTGATGCTGGAGACATTGATATCAACGACATAGTCCAAGGTGGATTTTACGATTACTTGAATAATTTAAGTACATGGGTTATGATTGAATCTTGTTTGAATTATTTAAATTTCTTACTATACACTCATTTATAGATTGCTAATATTTATAATTTTTAAACTTGCAGATGCTATTAGCATCTGAAGAGGGGAAAGAAATTGATGGAAGCAGTTGTTCCCATGGTGGAGATATGTCCCAGGAAGGGGTAAGTATATTACAACATGTTAGTTTTTCAGTACATATTATTCCATCCATTCAAATCCATGTCTAACTATGGTAAGACTTTATGAATGCAGACGTCATCGCAGATCCCTGCACCGCCTCTTTGGTTTGGATCTCCTCGTAGTCCAAACATAGATAAGGGGGTTGTTTACACCAGATGACCCTCTTCCTTGAACAGAGCGGGTGTGCATGAGGATTAACCTACTCATCCCACGGTAATGTACACACTTCCAATGGAAATTGTTGGTTAGCTATGAATTCACTTCACAAGTGGTTTTTCTTAATGTTATTTTCGCATGTTTACAGCATCAGGATGTAGAGTCATCCGTGCTAGACCTTAGTGGGATTGTTGATGTTGTGGTCAATGCTGCATCTACAATAGGGATAAGTCACACTGAGGTACATCTACTTGAATATTTGTAATTGTACATTTCATTTGTATTGTTTATGGACACGCACGATGTCTAACTATTTAATCATTTGGTGAATGTAGCCACACCCTGGTCCATTAGTGCATGCAACTGAGGTTGATGTTCAACCTACGGCTCCTCTTACTACTGAAGAGTCCTGGCGTAATCCCCTAGAAATGGTTTTTTCAGTGAGATGTTCATTTTTTACATAATTGATTAGTACTTTCTCATTCATGTACATGTTGATAATTCTTGAGATAATTGACATTTTTTTTTATTCACAGAGAAGCATGGAAGAGAGGCTCTATGCAAGGTGGAGGACAGCAAAGGAACCTATACCCTCAACACCAGAGGCACATATACCCCCGACGGATGTAGTGAGTCTTTGTTTTATTTACAATTGAGTCATATTTTAAATTTTCAAACTTTGTTATTGATGGACAGTACTAGTTCAGTTACCTGATCAAGAAATATTGTCATTGATTTGTAGTCGCCAGAGATGCACAGTGGTCATAGACAGAGCCGAAAAGCATCAGGGTCCAGGAAAAACAAGAGAAAGTTATATTTTTTATGTGTTAGTCCATGACAAATATGTATTTTTATGTACAATCCGGAGTTAGAGTATAGGGGCGCGATCCAGGAAAAATGTACTTTTGTTTGCACATGTACATCAAATATGTTTTTGATACATGTACATTGATAGGCCATAGATAGGCCTTCTATTTTTGTATTATAACTTTCATTATATAAAAAATATTTCATATCAAGGCTCTTGAGATCTTCATGGTTCAGTCTTTTAAGTGTGATTATACACGTGTGGTGAAGAATGTTTCTATGTGTAATGTTCCCAATTTTTTATTGATTTTACGATTGCATGGAGATATTGGTTATAAATTTGAGAACAATGCACAATTACAATATTACGTAATGACAAAAATGTACATTTTAATTTTTTTTTACCATGATCCAATTGCATATACAATATTATATTAACAATGTCAAATTGTATTCACAAAGATGGAACATACCTAATACACATAAGCACCCAGCACAACTAAGCAACTGATCCAACTTGGTGGAATACAAAAGCACCTTACCCACATAACAACCTAACAAACGTTTAAAGGATGCATGAAGTTGACACACCTAAGTGATGCACCTGTGTGGTCTACATAAATAAAATTATCATTTGGCATGATGTATTTCATCTAATGAATACATGGGATACACATCAAACCTAAAAGTATCCGAGTATTATAAGGTTGATTCAAAATAATGGTTATGACTATATCCTGCACATTATGTATGTCTTGCACATTATTTTATCATTTTGTTAATGTACATGGCATTTGATGAATGGCCTCAAGTAACAACTTTGAAAGAGATGAAAGTTATGCGTGATTTTATTATAGTTTAAATTGATTAGAGAAGTACTATTCTGAATCTTGTGTTATAAATTCATGTTTATGGAGTATTAGTCGAAGCATTCGTAGTGTGAAGATATATATATTTTGTAATAATGGCGTAATAGAATGGCCACTTGTTTCTAAACATAAACATGTTCCATTATATGGTTACTAACATAATGGCATTGTCTCCTCCTACATTTCATCGTACAAATGATCACATCTCTTGGATGAGGGGAAGATCTACAATCACCTTCAAGATGACCTTTATGTGCAAAATTTTTACATTCACTTACTGAGAAAAACCCTAGTTTCCAAAATTGACAAAAAAAATGATCCCTTGTCCATGGACCCAGAGTAGAGAGCCACTATAGCACTATCTCGATGTGCTGAATCCAGCGGAGCCGAAGGTTCATCGATCTGAGCAACAGTCATCAATCTATGGAATGTTGAATCCCACCTCCTACAAGCTTTTTGGGACACCCATTAAATCCCTAACCAGGGAATAGAGTGGAAACCATGAATCAAAAAGAGTTTTCGGTGGGTTGTGCAAGAGTGCTTAGGCATTTTTTATGTGGGAACACTAGCCACACCTTCATGGTTAAGCAATATGCGAATTTTACCCCTATGTGTAGAAATTGGACATTCACTTACTAAGAAAAACCCTAGTTTCCAACATTGATCGAAAAAATGATCCCTTGTCCATGGAACCAGATTAGAGGCCCACCCTAGCACTATCTCAATGTCCTGAATCCAACGGAGCTGACAGTTTGTCTATCCGAGGTCATGATTCTATGGCACATTGAATCCCACCTCCTACAAGCTTTCAAGGACACCTGTTGAATCCCTACCCGGGGCAAAGAATGGAAACCGTGCATCAAAAAGGGATTTAGGTGGGTCATGCAAGTATTTTTAGGCATGTGTTATGTGGGAACTCCAGCCACACCTTCACGACCGAGCAATATGCAAATTTGACCCCCAGTGTGTAGAAATTTCACATTCACTTATTGAGAAAAACCCTAGTTTCCAAAATTGACCAAAAAAATGGTCTCTTATCCATGGACCTAGATTAGAGGGCCACCCTAGCACTATCCCAATGTCCTGAATCCAACAGAGCTAATGGTTTGTTGATCTGAGCAACAATCATGATTCTATGCCACGTTGAATCCCACCTCCTACAGGCTTTCAGGGACACCTGTTGAATCCCTACTCGAGGCATAGAAAGGAAACCATGCATCAAAAATGGCTTTCAATGGGTTGTGAAAGCTTGTTTGGGCATGTTTTATGTGGGAACTCTAGCCACACCTTCATGGTCGAGCAATATGCGAATTTGACCCCCATGTGCAAAAAATTCACATTCACTTACTGAGCAAAACCCTAGTTTACAAAATTGACCAAAAAAATGGTCTCTTATCCATGGAACCAGATTAGAGGGACACCCTAGAACTATCCTGATGTCCTAAATCCAACGGAGCCAACAGTTCATCGATCCAAGAAATGGTCATGATTCTATGGCACGTTGAATTCCACCTCCTACAGGCTTTCACGGACACCTGTTGAATCCCTACCCAGGGCATAGAATGGAAACCATGCACCAAAAAGGGCTTTCGGTGGGTCATCCAACCTTTTCTAGGCATGTGTTATGTGGGAACACTAGCCAAACCTTCACAGTAGAGCAATATGCGAATTTGACCCCCATGTGCAAAAATTTCACATTCACTTACTGAGGAAAAACCTATATTCCAATATTGACCGAAACAATGGTCTCTTATCCATGGAACTATATTAGAGAGCCACCCTAGCACTATCTCGATGTCCTGAATCCAACAGAGCTGACGGTTCGTCGATCCGAGCAACGGTCATGGTTCTACAGGACGTTGAATCCCACCTCCTATAGGCTTTTAGGGACACCTGTTAAATCCCTACCCGAGGCATAGAATGGAAAATATGCATCAAAAAGGGTTTCCCGTGGGTCGTGCAAGATTGTTTAAGCATGTGTTATGTGGGAACACTAGCCACACCTTCACGGTCGAGCAATATGGGAATTTGACCCCCATGTGCAAAAATTTCACATTCATTGACTGAGCAAAACCCTAGTTTCCAAAATTGACCAAAAAAATGGTCTCTTATCCATGGAACCATATTAGAGGGCCTCCCTAGCACTATGCCGATGTCTTAAATCCAACGGACCTGACGGTTCATCGATCCGAGCAACGTTAATGATTCTATGGCATGTTGAATCCCACCTCCTACAGGCTTTCAGGGACACCCGGTGAATCCCTACTCGGGGCATAGAATGGAAACCGTACATCAAAAAGGGATTTCGGTGGGTCGTACAATCTTTTCTAGGCATTTGTTATGTGGGAATGCTAGCCACACCTTCACAGTCGAGCAATATGCGAATTTGACCCCCATGTGCAAAAATTTCACATTCACTTACTGAGCAAAACCCTAGTTTCCAAAATTGACCAAAAAAATGGTCTCTTATCCATGGAACTAGATTAGAGGGCCTCCCTAGCACTATCCCGATGTCCTGAATCCAACTGAGCCAACGGTTCTTCAATCTGAGAAATTATGATTCTATGGCACGTTGAATCCCACCTCCTATAGGCTTTCAGGGACACATGTTGAATCCCTACCTGGGACATAGAATGGAAACTGTGCATCAAAAAGGGCTTCCGGTGGGTCGTGCAAGCTTGTCTAGGCATGTGCTATGTGAAAATGCTAGCCACACCTTCACGGTCAAGCAATATGTGAATTTCACCCCCATGTACAAAAACTTCACATTCACTTACTGAGCAAAACCCTAGTTTCCAAAATTGACCAAAAAAATGGTCTCTTATCCATGGAACCGGATTAGAGGGCCACCCTAGAACTATCCCGATGTCCTGAATCCAACGAAGACAATGGTTTGTCAATCTGAGCAATGACCATCACTCTATCGCACATTGAATCCCACCTCCTACAAGCTTTCAGGGACACTTGTTGAATCCCTACCCGGGAGAAACAAATTATCGGAGTGAAGGAGATAATTATCGGATTCAAGGAGATGTCCTTATAGGATCAACTTCGAGATTCAAGGAAAATGCAATAGACATATCCCAGATAGAGTGGTAGATAATGGTCTTGGGCTATAAGGCATGAGTCATGTAAGTATCAATATAATACAACAAATCCATTGTAGAAGTCTATTGAATTTATCAATATATCAAGCGCTCAATGTATCAAACTGCAAATAATTAATGAGACCATGAAACCAAAATATATGACTACCACATACCAAGTTATTTGTTGGCCAATGGGGGGTGATACATGATCCCAGTTGTTAACCCAATCTATGCATTCATAGTTGTCCCATTCACCACTGCTACATGGATAACAAAACAAGAGTGTTTTCTTGTCCACATTTCAACTATAGCATTGTCTGACATCCTAACTGAATCGAATGCATGAGTTCCTTGGACGGTCTTGCACTCATATAGGTTTGATCGATATACATCGACCACCTCCCACAAATTTCTATGTACATGTGCTTTTTGAGATGATTGGTCTTCTTTCCTTCTAGCTCCCTACCCCATCACTGAAGAACACCATGCAACAATGGTCTTTGCATCTCGAATGAGTGAAATAGTTGTGAATTTCATCTCTTGCCTACATAATGCAGTCTTGATGCATGCACCTACTCCATCATGTTCCCCTTTTTCGTGTCCGGTCTCAAAATAGTTCCAAATATGTGGCACCTTGTGCCTCTTGTCGAGAATACACAGCCATTGGAAGACACAGGAATTTTTGAATTGCCCCGCACAACCATTGGACCAAATCCAATGTTGCTCCATCTATATATTGTTATCCTCCAAGTGTTTGTAGAACAATTGAAAGCTATGTTGTACAAAAGCCAAGCCATGACACCTATCATCACTTATGTAAAAGTGATACTCCTTCAATATAACCCTGTTCTATTCAGTACTATCTGCCCCATGTCTATAGGTGATATGGACCATTATGCTGACCTGATCTCAGTAATAATATTGACTCTGAATCTCGTTTTGTGGTTGAAGAGTGTACTTTTCTGCAAAATTGACCACTAATAATATAGTTCCAATAGGAAATGTATCCCTGCACGCTCCAAACTGCTCATCTTGCCAACAAGCCACATGTACATGCTTTCCATACTGTTGTGTCTTTTCAAATAATTCCTGCATGAAGTTGCATACCAGTACCTATTATATCAACAATAAAGATGTACAAATCAATAGGTTGTTACATATATGAAGTAGAAATAGACATCAATAGGAAAAAATACTATTCAGGAACTCGTTGCTAACCTGAGAGGTGACCAATTGTATTTTTTTTGTTTCATTCCCTCCATCGATATCATACGTGACATATTTGAATGACTGCAAGTTCACTTCATGTCTCCCAAGTTCATGATCATCAGTGACATGTATGCATTTGTCCAAAAATGCCATTCCACCACCTTGGGCATGTCCCATCTACACAAGGCCTTTGATAAAATGTGCAACCTTTTGTCCTTCTACACAAGATGCTATGGATAAACTCTCTAGATGATGTCGGTGGCAATGTATTTGAGCATTCTTGCACAAGAGTGTTATGCAAAACACGCAATATATGTATATATGTATCATAATAATAAGCGTACTCAATGTGATATCGACAACAACATGTGTTACTAGTTGTGTTTATTTTAACATACCATGGTTTGCATTTCTCAAAGGATCTTTGGCCCAAGTTAAGTTCATTATGTTCATG
>LPNX010763831.1:38316-51845 GCA_001517045.1 Pseudotsuga menziesii
CTCTCTCTCCCCCCACCTCTCTCCCAATAACCTCCCTTCTCTCTACACCCTCGCCTATTCCTTTCTATCTATTTGTCCCTCTCCCTATACTTCTTTTTATCTTTCTCTCTGTTTCCCTACTTCCTCTTCTTTCTCCCTATCTCTTTTTGTCTCCCCCATAGGTCTCCCTCCTATATACCCCTCCCTCCCTTCTTGTAAGCACCCTCTCTTCTCCATCTCCTCTGTACTCTCTCTCTCTCCTTTTGGTTTCTATCTCTTAAGTTTTTTAAAAGAACTATAAAAATACTTTTTTCTCAATTAAAATATATACACATAAACAATATCTACAATAATACAATAATAAACAACTATATATATATATATATAATTTAATATAAAAAATAATATTAATTAATATTAACACAATAAAATTATAAATTAAAATACATATAACTAAAACAATAAAAATAAACAATATATAAAAACTATATAATAAACAAATAATAATGAACAAAACAAAATATATTAATATAATAATATAATCAATAATTAGACATTAATAAAAAGAACGAGTTAAATATTAAAAGTCATAATATAATATAAATATAAAATCGCATATATTAATAATAATAATATAAAAGGAGTGACCTAAAGTATAGACAATTTATGACCAAAATTTAACGGGAATTGATACCAAAGGTTATTGCCCAATCCATTTTTACAACTAAAATTGCACATTTTCAACAACAAAAAAATCTGTCACAAGGTTCAAACAAATTTCACCAATAAGAATGCAAATGATTTAGAGTAATAAAAAAGTAGAATAATATCTTTTATATATAATTATTTATAATAAATAATACTATACTAATAATAATTGTTATATATTACTCATTAAATAATACTAGGTCGATTTTACCATATTTATACCATGTAATGAACTTCTTCTTGCTATGTATCCATGTCCATTAATATATCTAAGAGTATTATCACTATAGGGGATGAGAGTTGTTCTTTCCCACTGATTTCTTACACCTGCCACATAATGACATAAGGGAAGGACTTGGGGATTATCACGTGTGGATTTTATAACGAACTTCTTCTGGCTATGTATCCATATCCATTAATATATCCAAGAGTATTATCACTATAGTGGATGAGAGTTGTACACCTGCCACATGATGACATAAGAGAAGGACCTAGGGATTATCACCCTCTCTTTGGAGAAGATAGGATTTGACCTGCCATAAAATGACATAAGGGAAGGACCTAGGGATTATCACCATCTCTTTGAAGAAGATAGGTTTTGTTCTTACTCTTACTCTGTCTGAACTCTTCACACGATGCTATCCAAGCTACCATGGGATTTGCTTGGAAGTAGTCTTTGACACCTGCAGGTTATCTCTCTAAGTTCCTTTATCATCATTTGGCTCTAGAATTTTGAAGAGTTTTCACATCGTTCCTTCCGCTGAATCAACCCATCCGCCGAACTAGTGTTTTATGTTGCTATTCGAAATTCATAGGTGGAATTCTATGGTGTATTTCCTATGATAACCAGTCACGCATAAGTGAATTTCCTGCGATTTATAAAGGTTAGGCTAATGATGGTTAAATTTGTGCAGATGCTTGGGTTGTGGAGGAAGCCGATAGCTAGAACTGGCATTTCATTTGGTATTACAGCCTCTAAATTGGTTTTTTTAAAACCTTCGTACATGACCTTTTAAATGTGAAAGGTTTTCTGTCATGCCCACTTGGGATTCTTTGCATATCCCAGGTATGCCTAAATGTTGGTCTGGTTGATAGCTATTTTTTATTTATTGCATATTGGAAGGGGGTTTCATCGCTCCCGAATCACCCTCTATGTTCGTTGATTTGTTTGGGTGGAAAATTCTCAAACCAAAGTTTACTTTCTTTAAAAAAATCAGCAATGGGTTCGTTTATGGATTAACAACTTTTAACTTTTTTTAGGAAGAAAAAATCAGTCTTTGTTATTCTTTATTAAGAATCAAAGGGCCTTGGTAACAGCCGTCCGAAAGGGAAAACATCAGCAATGTATACATAAAGACGATAAAGAATCACGTCCAATCGCAGCCAGGGGGAATGGAGTGCACAGCCAAGGGGAATGGAGTGCAATAACAAGTGTTCCCATCAGAAATCTGCCTCATCATATAGATGAGAAATCTGCCTCATCATGTAGATGATCGATCTCCATCATCCTATCTATGGAGAAACATAGGACCCCATCATCCTAACAACTTTTAACTTATGTAAGCGTTGTGTAGCCAAATGGTTGCACGGTATTTGACCCTAAATAATGAAAATATTCAATATTCCAATTTAATATTCAATATTTTTTTAAAACTTGGAATAAAGCGGGTCTGTAATTTCAACGTTTCAGAAATAATCGTGGTAAACTTATGCTTTGTTTGAGCATTTAAATTTAGGAAATAGGGTTTCTTACGCATTCAAAAATACATATCTAAATCTCTTTGATTGAAAACTCCTGTTTTCAGGCCATTTAAAAAAATTATTAATCTAACTTTGTTTGAAAAATAGTAATGTACGGAGATTCTTTGAAGGGGACAAAATCCAACGGAGTAATTGTGTGTTACTAGATGTAAAATCCAATGAAATGTTTTGGAAATGTATATTAACTATTTGCTTTTGGAAATGTATATTGACTATTTACTTTTATTAACTTGCTATAAATTCTTTTGGTTAATTAGTTATAGTTAAAATCCTTATTTTTAATTGATACATTAATGAAGGATCTTCATAATGTTAAATGAATCTTCATAATGTTAAATTGATATTCATATCTTTCATGAATTTACAATTAGAATAATTTAAAGCATGTATTTCTTTCCATTATATATATATATATCCCCTCCTTTAATAGTTGAAGTTATTGTTTTTTTTTGTTTTTTTTAATTCTTTTGTTTTTATTTATTTTTTGGTAATATATGTGGGCAAGATTGAGAAAATTCAAGGATAAGCAATAAAAACAATTTCAAATAAATTATTAGGTTTTTTTTTCATTTTTTTATAAAAAAAAAATTCCAAACATATATAGTTTTCCATATATTAATATTATGATAATCATTTATTTCTATAATTTTTTGTAATAATTAATTATAAATTTTGTTAAAATAACATTGTGGTTTTTAGTGTGCATATTTAAGGTATTGAATTATTAATTTTTTAATAATAAATTAAAACCAAATAAAGTATAAAAAATGTTTTAAAACACACACATATATATGACTTATAAATAAATCACATAGATTTATAAATTACATATATATTATGTGATTTATATTTTTTTCACAATTTATTATTTTGCGGTGCCTTACACCACTTGTTATTTTATGGTCCTTTGGACCATATACAAATTTGTGTATATTAAATAATCATAATAATAATTTTGGTGTTTTGCATCAAAAAGTCTCAATCCATATTGGATTGGTTTTGGTGTTTTGCATCACAAAATCTCAATCCACTTAGAATTGGTTTCAGTGGTTTGCACCATACACAATGGAATGCCACATATTCATTTAACACCAAAATCAAGTTTCATACAAATACCACTATTGCACCATAAATCTTAGCACCACTTGTGTATCCCCACATCACCACTTTTCTACCATTATTTCAAAATTGGGGATTTTCCAAATCATTTACAAATAGTGGTGCTAATGTGACGCCAAACTATCCTTTTTCTTGTAGTGTTAATATGTTCCAATGCCCGGAAAGGAATATATTTGACACATTGATAATGTGTCTTTCTTAGAAATGTTTTTTATTAATATGTTAACTTGTTTTCTATCTGTGTTCACTCATTGTTCTCATGATTCTACCCGCCAAATGGAAAGTTTATTGGCAGTGCATGTTTTCACTGCAATGAAGTTCGACTTCTCATTTTATTACCACGTTCATTTAAATTTGATTTAGTAGTTGTATCACGATTGCACATAACCAATAGTTATCTAATAGTTAATCTAATAATTATTTTATATATTTTTTATTACAGTTAAAGTTAAGCTAATAGTTGTAGAATCATTGGAGTTAAGGTAATAGTTGTATATAATAGTTAATTTAAAAGTAATATCAACAATTGCACTTTAAGTAAAAGTCATTGAACCTGGAGTTTAATTTTTCCAACTATCATAAAGTATACTTATCATATGTCAGCTAAGCTATTTTTTACTTTTTTGAAATTGTTAATTTCAAATTTTGAATGACGCTCATAGAATTAATCTGAACAATACACTTGTCTCATTCTTGTCCATAGATGAACAAATATAGATGGTAGTCCACCCCAAAATTCTAAGATATATATGCATATATGCGTCAAGATATAAACACCTATTGGTGTAATTAGCTAGATGCCCAACTGCCAGATGGAGGAGTTTATTAGGAGTTTGGAGGAGTTTATTAAGAGTTTGATTGTTACACGACTACACATTAGCGAGACTCCTAAATGCCAAATGTACTTCGACTAAGTGTTAATGGATTATAGTTGAAGTTACGATAATAGTTGTAGAGTCATTGGAGTTAAGATAATAGTTGTATCTAATAGTTAAGCAAATAGTTATCCAATATAACCTTGATTAGAGTTGAATTTAAGATAATAGTTTTAGAATAATTGGAGTTAAGGTAATAGTTGTATCATCAATGAAGTTAAGCTCATAGTTGTATCTATTGATTGAATATTTGTATCTAATAATCGAACAGTTGAAGTTGAAGTTTAATTTTTCCAACTATCACTAACTATACTTGTTGATGTAATTGTAACTTCGGAATGTATTCATCTGTATGTCTTATGTATTGTAACCCAATGTTTATTCCGGGATGTATTGTAATGTATTTGAGTCATGTCATACCCTGATATTTATTCCAGGAATTTTCTATAATGAGAAAGTCATGTCAAGTCATTGTGGGTAACCCTCCTATTGGTCAAGAGTTAAAGTCCCCACAGTTGTGGGGCCCTTGGGTTATTAGACTATCCTAGTGAATTCGACCCTAGGTGAGTCATTGTAAGTCGGGGCAATAGTCCCCACCATTGTGTTACCCTCCTATTGGTCGGAGGAGGCAAAGTCCCCACAAGTGGTGGGGCACTAGGGTTATTAGACACTCCTAGAGATGTCGGCTCTAGTAAGTAATTGTTAAGTAAGGACGACATGTTGGAGTGAGTTCCAAGTGAACGGAAGAATATAAATAGAGAGTGAGAGCCTCTCTATTTATAATACTCATACACACACACACACACACTCATTGGGGTGCATGATTGAGAGAGGAGAAGCTCTCTCAGTGAGAGAGAGAGAGATTGCTGCTGTCGGGAGATCATCTTACTGTTTTTTGGTTTTACCTTTTTGTGCTAATTCTATCTTGGAGAAAGTTGCGAGGGTTTCTCCTTTATGGTTTCCCCGAGGAAAATTCTGTGTCTCTTGTCTCTTGTGTTGTGCTTATGTCTTATTGCTGTGCTTGTTATTCTCTCAATTAAAATATCCTAAGATCATAATGCTAGCTTGAATGATAAAAATATAAGATGGTATCAGAGCTAACCTGAGAAGAAGACATTGTGTAGTTGTAGAAGCTAGGGCTTCTTAATTTTTGGGTCTCTCTCCACAATCCATCAACAAAAGTATGCTAGAATGACTCTCCATTGAAGGGCGCATCTTTCTATCAAAGCACAATTCGATTACGAGCATTTTCAGTTTTCGGTGTGAAAATTAGGGTTTTCTACAGAAGAGGAATTTTTTAGTGAGACCAGTATATGATTGATATCCTCATAAAAACCAAAGTTTAGAGACCTAGATCAAGATTTTTGGTTGGGTGAAAATCAGGGAAAGTTAAACCCTAGTTTGACCCCGAGCTAGAAAAACCTTAAATACTAAAACTACCAAGTTTTGGTACATTTGCTATATCCTGAGATTTGCGAAGGATTAGGAGCTAAAACGTGCAGGGTCTGAAGCTAAAATCTTGATTTACACTGTCTCCAAAAATCAGCCTCATATTCTCTTTATTCTGGGAGATATGATCCCTCCAAGTTAGGGTTCCAGCCTCTTCTGGAATTCATACCTAAACAGGACACCTGGGGAGAATTGCAATATCTTGGGCTATAGATGTCCAAATGGAATTATTGAAGATGTTCCAGAAAGAGAACGGACTGTAATTTCTGTGGTCCAAATTTCAGACTCAGAATATGAACCAGTGACACGTGGAAGTCCATACAACTTCGTTGTTCTGAACAGTCCTGTAATAGGTCACGTTGGGAAAGGGATCATAAATCCCAATTGGGGAAACCAATTCTGATGAAACCTATGGTGTTGGATCAGGGATATGCGGGATTACCTCAGTGCGAAATTGCAGACATAGAGGAGTAGTAATTTCTGATATATCACAGAAATAGTGACAGGAATTTCTACAGAAGAAATTGGAAAACTAGGGCTTCTTGTTCCAGGAGCTTCCCTCCACTGTTTTTAGAATAGGAGTAATTTGGATAGCTCCATTTGAAGAGATATATCTTTATATCCAATCAGATCTAGAATATTCCAAGTTTTAAAAGTTAGGGTTTCTGTGATAAACCCTAGATCAGCCAGCTTCAGAACGAGGACGGACACCTAAAAAATGGTAAGATCTAATATTTCGCTATTTTCATTTGAGGTTCTCATTTCAAAGTGATCTATCACATCAGCTTGATGACAAGCTTGGGAAAGTTGACAACTTCCAAGCCTGGAAGTATATGATCTCTCTGAAGAAAGTGGATTGGACACCTACATGAGTATAGAGGTTCCAGTTCCAAAGGGAGATGAGGCTAGAAGCCTTACACAAGAAGAAATTGGTTAAGGCCAAGAAGATCATTGTTGATTCAGTCACGAATCAACTTGTACTACAAGTGTCTTCCCTAAAGACACTGAAGATGTTTGATTCCCTGACCAAGCTATTTGAATGGAAGAACATACATCAAAAGATGACCTTAAGAAACTGGTTGAAGAATGTGAAGATCCAGAATGCAGAGACCATGCAGTCATAAGAGTCTCTCAAATCAAGAACAACTTGAAGCGGTAAAAGAAGAAGTGAAGAATGCAGAAGTGGTGATGGCCACCCTGAATGGCCTCCCAGGATCATGGGATTCATTCATTCAAGGAATGTATGCTAGAAGGAAGTGATTACTTTCAGTAGACTCTGGGAAGCAGAAGAAACTCGACTCATAAGAAGAGAAGAGAAGATGGGAGCAATTGAAGATCAAGCTCTCACCATCCAAAGAAGATCCCTCAAGCGATGAGGAATATGAAGAACTCAACTCTTGAAGCACCTCTTATCCACCTTAGCATTTGGATAAGAAATGATGCTACCATGTATGAAGAAGACGATGAAGTTGAAGACTCAAGAAGAAGTCTACCCATGAAACAAATAAAGATAAGTATTCAATTGTCATTTCATGATATTGTTTTGTTATGCATTTGTTTATATTCAGTTGATGTATTATGCATGATAGGATGTTTGCATTAACGACAGTATACTACTAATATGCATATGATGGGTAAGTAGCTCTTGGTGCTCTCCATTGCTACTTATCTAGAATGAAGCCTCTTTGCTGACATATTGGATTAGTGCACAGTCTCAATGTTGTCCTGGTAGAGATGGAAGGCATATCGAAAAGTTTCTGTGAGATATGGATGAATGTTGTATTGGCTAAAGTAGTTGCATGATCATATATTTATGCATAAGAATTTTCCAGTATGAATATTCCTTATGAAATGTTTCTAACCATACAAATGCATTTGACTTGTAGGAAAGATCGCATACATAATCCGAGCTTACAAGCAAAGAAGGATGAGACTTGTTCTGAAGAACAAGTGACGACAGTTCAAGATGAAGAATAATATGACGAATGTAGTGACATCATTTATACAGAACCTTCTAGCTATGAAGAAGTTCAAGAAGAATGATGTCTAGGATGCAGTATCGATACGTGAAGGGAAGTTAATAGTTCCATCATGCAGTAGATGGAAACATCGTGGGATATAAAGAAATATTCGTAGCACGAGGCTTCTCACGAAAAGAAGGCATACACTACGAAGAGAAATTTGCAGCCACTAGAAGTGAAGTCACATGACATGCATAATCATGTGTACAAATGAAATAAGGCCTTGTACCAGTTGAAGAAGACACCCATGGGATAACACATACATGATGAGCTTGATGAATATATTAACCTTTGCTACAAGGTTGATAAAGGATGACAAGCTCACAGATGGATGTGAGAAGAACTTTTGAAAAAGTTCAAAATAGAGGATCTTGGTATCCAATGATCCTAGATGGATAGTACTTGTCACTCCAGTACAGAATTTTTCAGTGCATAGAGTATGTAAGACAGAGGGAGTATGATGCTCCACTTCAGAGGGAGTGACTGCAGAAGATCCTGAGGTTCGAGATGGTATGACATGATGGATAGATTACTGATGACTCTAGGATTTACTAAGAGTAAAGCGGATTCCAACCTTTGCTTCAAGGTTAAAGGTGGAAGACCAGTGATGCTCCTGTTATGTGTCGATGCACTATTTTCAAGGCATGGAGGTGTGGACAAGGGAAGTATGCAGTAGAGATCCTGAATAGGTTCAAGATGATGGACTGCATGACCACACCTATGGCATCGAACCTGAAGCTATTGAGTGATGATTCTTTAGAGTCGGTTGATGCTACGATGTATCATCAGATGATTGGGTCATTGATGTACCTGACGAACATGAGACCAGACATTTTCTTTGCTTTGATCACCTTGAGCTAGTTCTTGACAGATCTGAGAAATGTTCACTTGATTGTTGCAAATCATATTTTGAGGTACCTGAGGGGTACAGTTGATTATGGGCTCAAGTATAATGTGAATCAAAGGATTAAACTGGAGGGTTATGTTGATTTAGATTGGGGAGGCAGTGCCATCGATAGGAAGAGCACTTCAGGGTGTTGCTTCAGTATGGGATCAGGTGTGATCTCTTGGTTTAGTAGGAAGCAATCCTGTGTGGCACTGAGTACAGCTAAAGCAGAGTATGTCGCAGCTTGTTTAGCTAGTTGTGAGGCAGTATGGCTGCAGAAGCTACTGTCTAATTTATTTGATATCTAGATGGATGCTACTTGTATACATTGTGACAACCAGAGTTGCATGAAGTTGTCAGAGAATCCAGTGTTCCATGAAAAGTCAAAGCACATCGAGATAAAGTATCACTATATCAGGGATATGGTGTAGAGGGGAGCAGTGAAGCTCCAGTATGTTGTGACGGAGGAACAGATAGCTGATGTGTTGACGAAGCCATTAGCCAGAGTGAAGTTCAAGTACTTCTGGGAGAAGCTTGGTGTTCTCTAGATTGAGGTTTCCTCCAAGGGAAAGTGATGAGTCCCAAAGCCATTCTGACGAGCAGGTCAGATGTAAGGGCTGAGCCATTCTGTCATGGTGAGAGGATTCAGTTCCTTCCATGTCAGATATGAGTGCTGAGATTCATAGACATTTTGACGAGCAGGTCAGATATAAGGGTTGAGCCATTCTGTCATGGTGAGAGGATTCAGTTCCTTCCATGTCAGATATGAGTGCTAAGATCCAAAGCCATTCTGACGAGTAGGTCAGATGTAAGGGTTGAGCCATTCTGTCATGGTGAGAGGATTCAATTCCTTCCATGTCAGATATGAGTGCTGGCCATTCTGTTGAGTAGGACATATGTAATGGCAACTTCCACTCTCGAGGAGAGTGGAGGCACCTGGTCCGTTACCAAGTATCTCAGTCTGGGACTGAGGGCCATTCTATCATGGTGAGAGGATTCAGTTCCTTCCATGTCAGATGTGAGTACAAGCCATTCTGGTGAGGGTGTAGGACTTGTTTCCTACCAGGTTAGATATAAGGGTAACTGCCATTCTATGGGAGAATGGAGGCACCTGGTCCATTACTAGGTAGCTCAGTTTGGGACTGGGGGCCATTTTGTCATGCTGAGAGGATTCAGTTCCTTCTAGGTTAGACGTGAGTGCAAGCCTTTCTAGTGAGGGTGGAGGACTTGTTTCCTTATAGGTCAGATATAAGTGCTGAATCCTTTTCATAGATGTTAGTGATGTGATGTCCTATCATGCTGGTGAATGTGAGTGCTGAGCCTTTCTAATGTGATTGTAGGTTACTACATGATCAGATGTGAGTGTTGGGCATGCCTTTATAATGAGTAGGTCAGATGTAAGTGCTGGGAGAAGACCTACCTGATGGCTAGGCCTACAACTAGCATGAAAGAAGGATGGATCTGTAGAAGTTCTTATGACAAGATAACACACATGATGATGACCAGATGAGATCCAGATCGAGTGATGATCCAGATCCAGTGATGATGATCCAGATCGAGTGATGATCCAGATCCAGCAGTGCTGATCCAGATCGAGTGATGATCCAGATCCAGTGATGATGATCCAAATCAAGTGATGATATAGATTCAGTGATGATGATCCAGATCGAGTGATGATCCAGATCCAACAATGATGATTCAGATCGAGTGATGATCCAAATCTAGCAGTGATGATCCAGATCGAGTAATGATCCAAATCGAGTGATGATGATCCAGATCAAGTGATGATCCAGATCCAGTGATGATCCAGATCCAGTGATGATGATCCAGATTGAGTGATGTTCCAGATCCAGTGATGATGATCTAGATCTAGTGATGATGTTCCATATCAAGTATGATCCAGTGACGATGTTCCAGATCGAGTATGATCCAGTGACGATGATCCAGATCAAGAGATGATCCAGATCCAGATGAAATATGACTTGAAGATGAATATGACTTGAAGATGAAGATGAATTGATGATGCAGATGACAAGAAGAACCAGAGAAGAAGACCAGTGATGAAAATTGTGTCGAGAGAATACCTTCCTAGTTAAGAGGGAGTGTTGATGTAATTGTAACTTCAGAATGTATTCATCCGTATTTCTTATGTATTGTAACCCAATGTTTATTTCGGGATGTATTTTAATGTATTTGATTCATGTCATACCCTAATGTTTATTCTGGGAAGTTTCTATAATGAGAAAGTCATGTCAATTCATTGTGGGTAACCCTCCTATTGGTCAAGGGTTAAAGTCCCCACAGTTGTGGGGCCCTTGGGTTATTAGACTATCCTAGTGAATTTGACCCTAGCTGAGTCATTATAAGTCGGGGAAATAGTCCCCACCATTGTGTTACCCTCCTATTGGTCGGAGGAGGAAAAGTCCCCACAAGTGGTGGGGCACTAGGGTTATTAGATACTCCTAGAGATGTTGGCTCTAGTAAGTAATTGTTAAGTAAGGCCGACATGTTGGAGTGAGTTCCAAGTGAACAGAAGAATATAAATAGAGAGTGAGAGCCTCTCTATTTATCATACTCATACACACACTCACTCATTGGGGTGCATGAGTGAGAGAGGAGAAGCTCTCTCAGTGAGAGAGAGAGAGATTGCTGCTGTCGGGAGATCATCTTACTGTTTTCCAGTTTTACCTTTTTGTGCTGATTCTATCTCTGAGAAAGTTACAGGGTTTTCTCCTTTATGGTTTCCCTGAGGAAAATTATTTGTGTCTCTTGTCTCTTGTGTTGTGCTTATGTTTTATTGTTGTTCTTGCTATTCTCTCAGTTAAAAGATCCTAAGATCATAATGCTAGCTTGAATGATAAAAATCTAACAATACTTATTAGATGTTAACTAAGTTATTTTTTATTTATTTTTATGTCGATAGTTGTTTTTATTTGAGATTTGGGTAGGACTATGGCTTATGATTTTTCATCTATGGATGAGCATGAGACAAGTGTACTATTGAGATTGATTCTATGGAATTCGTTCAAAATTTGAAATAAAAAATTATAAAAAAGAAATAAAAAATGTAATTTGTAGCATGCATGAATAACTCATAATTGATGAATGGATAACCAACAGTTCATGTAAGAAAACTAGAAGAATGTGAGATAAAAAGAAAAAGAATATAAAAATAACGAATAGTTGATAAATGGATAAAAGGAAGAATGTGGGTGATAACATGTAGCTAGGCATGGAAAACTCACAGTTGAACCCGTTTAACTAGAAGAATATGTGGAATAAAAAAATATTTTTTATTCCATAACTATGTCTTAACCATTTAATCCCTATCGACGTGATCCATCCATAAACTATGTGGGTGTGCTAGTTAATTATTAGTTATGATTTTTGGATGATGCCCATAGAATCAATATGGACTGTACACTTGTCTCATTATCATCCGTAAATGAAAAAACATAGATGGTAGTCCACCCCAAAATTGTAACATACATGTATGCCTATCGACGTAATTAACTAGATGCCCAACTTCCAAATATAAGAGTTTATTAGGAGTTTGTGTACACTACTGCACATTAGCTAGACTCCTAGATGCCAAACATACTTTGACTAAGACTTAAGCGATTAGAGTTGAAGTTAAGGGTGTGTGCAAGCTAATGAGGGTCTCTTTTGACACATTATATGCAATAGAAAACTGAAAAAACAAGCACCCATCAACTTACATGTATATTTTGATACACTTACACAATGAATCTTGCGATGAGTAAAAAAAATGAAATGTAGGAAATTGAATGACATTTCCAAATATATAATCTCTTTCTATGGAAAATGTTCATAGCTATCTAAAGTTAGATTTTTTTAATGGGCCCTTTCATTTTTGGGAAAAATTATAAGGTATATGTTTTTGTGGGTTCATTATTTGGGCTCCCAAATGATTGAATCAATTTACAAAATCTGGTCAACATATAGAGAAAACATAGTACTAATGCACGCCATATTTTTCTAAAAATAAAAATAAAAAATAAAATTTTAAATGTTTTTTTAATTATCTAAGTGATCAAACCTCGAAAATAGTATGTCAATTGTGGGTGCAGTGTTTGAATGTATTAATGCAATTATTTGGAAACAATTTTTTTATAGCATGAAGAGGTCGATGTTATTTAGTGCACCATACAATTTATTTTCAAAATGGTTGAGAATTGGAAGAGTTATGGACGAAACACTAATAGTGTGGTTTTTGATTTGAGGAGTGATGACACAAGATAAATAAGAAAAAAATAGAAAAAATATATATTCTTGTTAAAACTTACATATTTTGAATTTGCAAAAAAAAAAAGTTTCTAAAATTTAATAAAAAATGGAGGTGTGCAGCACACTGCAACCAACAACTAAGCACGAGCATATTGAAAATTTGGATGTAATGCTCAATTAGCCATGTTTATATCATACTCCGAGGCATAGGCATGATGACTCCGAAGCAAAGTCTGAAGCAGACACATAGTAATGAGAATTCCACGCGAGCATGGGTGGAGGCTTGGACATAGTGGCACTAAACATGCTCATGATTTGTTTAAATTCAAATATGTTTTCCTACAAAAGATAAACGCGTGCATGTTATATTTATACAAACATGCACGGGTTTTGGGTTTTGTAATACTATAACCCGTGCATGTCGTGGAATCCTGAAACTCTGCATTTGATTAATTTTCCAATTATAAAAATATTATTATTATT
>LPNX010763831.1:56108-165089 GCA_001517045.1 Pseudotsuga menziesii
CTAGTTGTTCATAATTTTCCTAGTCTAGCCCTATATCCTCATGGAGCCACTGAAGCCTTTGTCTTTGATGTTCCATATGTTAATATTTATGATATATTAGAGTTTTATCAGCCTCATATCAGATCTATACAGGTGCTACATCAGATTGGAATATTGACATGTGATTCACATNGCAAACCTAGCATCTCCTCTTGTTCTCTTTCTCAAGATTTATTGGCCTCTAAATTCTCTGATGAAGTTGATCATGATGAAGAAGTTTCTCATACAGTTCATGTTGCTTCTTCCCTCTTTCATTCGAATGCTTCCTCCTTCAATGAAGAAGCAAATATTGAAGAGCCATCTTTTTCTGTGTCTCTTGAAGGTGATTTTTCTTCTTGTGATACTATTGATGAAAAAGAAGTAACATATGGAGCTGCTACTGATATTGATTATGATCCTATAACCCATTCATTGTTCTCTCAATATCCTATCTTAGACTATGAGATCTATGTGCCAGATTCTTTACACCTCTTGCATGCCTCTCTCATTGATGGTGCACAACCCAGTGACTTACAGGATGTTTGCTTAGCCACATCAAGCTTTATTTGTGTNGTCGATGAGATACAAGGAGTCTCACATCTTCCTTCTTGCAGGTTCTACACTCCAGTGCATGATCATGGAGTTCATGATTTCTTCAGCAAGTCCTTCATCCAGAAGCAGTTCATTCAGCTCATTAAAGTGAATATGAAGATATGTTGAAGACATATTTCAAATTTTGTGCCTTGTCCTCTCTTGAGGGAGGATTTTCCCCATGTGGTTTTGCCTCTTTCCTCACTTTTCTGGACATAATACTTATTAAAGGGTGACCATAGCCTTGTTGCTGGGCCCTATATGCATCCATATGCATCCATATTTTTTGTCATACCATCATAAATTCAGACTTATAGGGGGGTGTTGGAATATATTAAACCCACTCACAACTTAGGATAAAATAATTAATCATTATTTAATTAATTATTCACCCACTAGCTTAATTAGTTGGCAACCACTTGCACCTTAAAGTCAATGCATGCCATCTATATCCTAGGAATGATTTATTTATGATTCTGGGTTCATCTAGAATTAGTATACAGGACCTTATATCAGATTCTTCTTTTTTCTGCTTTTTCTGCTTTTTCCTGCTTTTCTATGGATAAGATAAAAGCTAGTCAACTAGGAAACTGGGATCTTTTGTTTCCAACCCATCCTCCATTAGTTTTTCTCCATTTTCTAGGATTATCATGTTATTTCCATCTCCTTGACAACTCACTCATGCTTTTTCCAACTCGTGAGGTCCTTGATAGATTTAGCAAGTGCTTTATCCACCTATGGGGGTTTGCTATATTTTGGTAAGTCATCCTTTTTGAGCTTTATGAGTTGTTTCCATACAATTCGACTTTCCCATGAGGGAAGCACTATTTATGTACACTATTATTCATAATTATTCAATGGAAGGATACACACCAATATTCATCTCTTCATTCATGTGATTCAGTCTCTTTTCTTCTCTCTATTTTTCCTGTGTATGCTTGTGAGAATTCTTAGTAGCAAGATCTATTTCCCATGCTTCTTTTTAGCATCATTGCACATAGCATTGATCTATTATTTCTGCAATATGTGTGTTGGTTCCTTAACCACATCAAGTGCAAGTAATGGGAATCGAGGTATTCACAAGGTTCCATTACTTCATTAAGTCACCAAAGACCACATCATAATTCAATCTAACCATGTCAAGTTCAAATAGTGGGCTCCATGACCTTTGCAGTGATATCAGGGTCTTCATAGGGGTTCCATGGGATTCTTCATCATACCAAGGGTTCCATAGAATTTCAAGGACCATACAAGGTCATCATCATCATATAAGAGCGCTCCATGACCCCACTATGTTTTGCAAGGTCATAAAACCACTAAGTGTGGGTCCACGGAATTCATCAGGGATTCTTGAACAACAAAGAGGTGTCATAGGCTTCTTCAACCACCTCAAACACACTAGTAGACCCTCAAGGGTTAATATATATCATGAAATCATATGTGGGGTAGTTGGTTCTTCTCATGTGGTACTATGATACCATCAGATCATGAATGACAACAAAATGGTTCATTAATGCTTTGGTGTATTTAAGGCACAAAACCAATCTGTAAGTGTTCGCGTTGTTTTCTACTATGTTAAATACACCGAATATTTAATTATCAACCTGGGTTGGTAAGCTTAGAGTTGATACAAAATATATGCAAAGGTAAAAAGGCTCCTAGGGTGTCGTGGAGATATTTTAATAAACAAAAGATCGAAATATCTTTCAAAATGAAAAACCAAGTCAAACTCCTAAGACTATCTGAATAATTGGACTGGACTGGAATATAAAATTCTAAACAACTACTCAAAAGAAAGACATAAACAATAATACTTATAACTTCAAACACTAACTAATACATAAAATAAATTCTAACAACTAAATTGACAAATAACCAACTAACTATCCCTTAAGTAGAAGGCTGGGGTAAAAAGACAACTTATCTTATAAAGAATATAAAATTGAAAAAGCAAGTAGAAAACTTAATAAAGATAATAAATAGAAGCAACTAGAAAACTTAATAAAGATGTTTAAGCTTTATTTTTCAATAAACACATAAAAACAAGAATGATTCCTATGATTACAAATAACTTAACTTTAAACTCTATATGCAAACAAAGACGTAAAACAACAGTAAAACAAAATGAGGAAATAACAACAACTCAATCCATATTTAATTTAAAAAAGAAAACAAAATAAGAATAATAAAAATTAATCAATAACCTAAAACAATCAAACTTTAATTGAAATGATTAAATAAAATTATCAACTACAAACATTTTCCAAATATTGAAAAAACAAAACTAGAAACAATCTGAAAATACATAAAAAGCAGTAAAAACAAAACCGAGGGTTCAATGACAAACTGAACAGTAGGTCTGTAAAGGGTGACTGAATGGCAGACTAGATAGACAGTCCGAATAGTGGTCCATACAGTTTAAAATGGTAAAAACTAACCTAAATGAACTAATTCTTTAGCTGAAGTTATGCAGTTCTAAACCTAATGCATGGAATTAATAAACAAACCTATTTAATCAACAAATTAACTTCAAACTAAATCTAAAACAAAAAGAAAGCTTTGCATTGTAAACTAATTAGCAAACTAGAAATTAACTTAAACAAACTGGAAATTAACTTAAACAAATTCATGACATAAAAATAAACAAAACTGAATTTAAATGAAAGCAAACTATGTTATATAAATAAATTAATAACAGGAAATAAATAAACAAGACTACATTGAAATGAAAACAACTATTCTACTTAAACCAATTCATAACTGACCAAAACTAAATTCAAATGGAAATAAACTATTCTACTTGTCCGAAACTAAAAACTGAAAGCAATACTGGAATGAAATGACTAACTAAAAGCAACTAACTGAGAACAAAAGACTGAAAGCAAATGACTGAAAGTAAAGCTATGCTCACATCTACTTATTTAATTACTAAAATAAAAGTAAACTAATGTAATCCAGGAAATAAAATACTTGTTTAACTACTGAAATAAAACTAAGTTAATACGATACAAGAAATAAAATAGCATCTAATGAAAACAAACTAGAAATTAAACTAGATTAAATAAAATAGAAACGAAAGAACTGAATTAAAACTAAGCTAATTAACCTCTGGTTGATGAGAGACCCTCTCAACAATCAGGGGTGAAGTCTGCTAACTCCTACTTGAATGCAATATTCAACAACAATGCATACATCTCTTTATTCAACTTCAGAAACATAATTACAATGCTTATAAAAACTATGACTAACTGACTTCTAACTCTGGCTAGCTTTGCTCTGTATTCAGAGACTGAGATATATAGTTTACATCAGAGATGATCAAGTTGACCCTAAAGGTCGAATTCTCTCTAATTTTAGGAAATCTTTAAAGTACATAATTGATTTGCAACCAACGCATGGTTTGGCTCTTCATTCAGCATGATCATGGCATAACGTTATGAGTCTGCTCCTTCTTTAGCATGAACAAGCTTCTACAGAGTGCTTGATGTGGCATACTATTCTTCCTTCATGTGGGAATATCCTCTTCATCATGGTGTGAATCCGTTTCTTGGCATGATTGATGAGCTGGTGTTGAACGCAGGTTTGTACACAACAACAAGTTTCTGGAATGCAGGTCCCTTATCAACACGAACATGCAGACTAGTGGTGCTGTGGAGAGCAGAGGCGATGACATAGTCGGTCTTCTAGAATATAGGCCATTCTATCCCTTAAACGCATAGGCTTATGATAGTTGAGTATTAAAACAGAGGAGGCCATGAGTTAACAACAAATGTCGATTCCTTTCAACGCGTGGATGATGGACAACTAGGTGGCGAACCTTTCAGAGCATGAGTTAAATGCATCAGTCCAGCACAGAGATAGTTGGCGTGATGGCGAGCTAAGGATATTTACAAACTGTTTTATGTTTAAATGCTCAAAACCAACTATGGATAACGTGCAGACTAATAAGTGAGCTGAACGACGAGATAAACCGAACACTGAACTGCGAGCTGGATGTATAGTGTGTCAATCTAGGGTACACATGGCAAATGATTAGTGAATCTCACGCGGAGGCTGGATGAAGAGCTGAACGCTAAGCTGGAACGTGATCTAGACATATGGTGCGAAAGGAAGGCCGAATACATTTTGTTGTTAATTTTCCCAAACAAACAATAAAATCTGTAAACAAATATACATATCAAATAATACATTAAGTATTCCTTAAATAACATAGTTTTGAGTTAATAAAATCATAAAAATGATATTAATAACCAAAGTGGAAATACCATCAAATTTGTTCTTACCTTGTGCCAAAATTACAATCTGTATGACATAAACCATATTAAAGGAAATAAAATATGTGTTTAAATGTGTTATTTAATCGCCAAAAATGATAACAAAATGAGGCTCAACATTCCCCTAAACCAGAGAAATTCCAGGTCCCACTGAGCAAAAGAAAAATGATTAAGGAAGAAGGAAAAATTGCGCTAGTAACTACCTTCTACTTGGCGAATGAAAGAAAGAATTTAAACTTTAATATTATAAAAGAATATTTATTTTATGTCAAAATAGAAAAAAAGATGATGGGATAGTAGAAGATTTAGATTTCTTAGGAGACCATCCTATTATAGCAGAATTCAAGATATGTATATTTTAACAAGCATATGCATTTGATAAATAAATTTATAAAGTTTATAACAAGTTCAACCATGTCCAAAGTAAAACTTTGGACATCTTGAACATATATAGAAAATGCATAAATAACATTCTTAGTTAACAAGAAAAATAGTTTTCATGTGTATTAAAATAAAAAGATGCTAACACTAAAATAATAATAAAAGAAATTTTAAGGTCAAAGCATCCATACAAAAATAAAACTATATTCAAGAAACAAAATTTGGTTGACAAATTTTAATCATCCATGCTATAATACCACAATATCTCATTCAGACCATTATTTGAACCATTAGTCAGATCCTTCATAAAGTCTTCCATCAAATTGCTTCATATTTTTCTGTAAAAAAATGCTTCATGTTATAACCTGAAAACACTTTAACATTTGTTAGAGATAAGTAAATTTGTCATAAAAAGATAAAAGCAAACAAATATTTTGTTCCTAATCCAATCCTAATCCTCCCCCAAACCAAGGATATGGCATGTCCTCATGCAAAGGAGAAGAATAGTTTATTTTAGATAGATAAAAGTGCAAGTATGCCGTCATTATTTTATAAAGAAAAGAAAAATTAACTAGTAAAGGAAAGTGATTCAGATATGTATATTTATGAAAAATAACAGTCCAAAGAAAGACCATAGAAAGAGATAATAATATAATCGAAAGAATGCCGTAGGAAAATCTAGGCATCTATGCCTCATTGTAAATATATCTTGTCATCATCAAATACTTTAAGTTTACCCCGGAGTGTGTGAGAGATGTAACTATGGGTCCCATTTCTAGGATAATAACATCCTAGGTATTGATTGAATTAGATGGCCAGGTCCAAGCCCAACTTACAGCGATTCTCAAGTGACAACAAAGAGAATGGGCCTTAACATTTTATTTATAATAATTTAAAAAAAAATTTCCTGTATATGATCATTATTTTATGAATCATGTGCATAGTAGTGCATTAACCAGAGCTCTTTACCTGATATTGCCTCACTGCTAGCAGGACTGTTCAGTACCCCGACGGATTTATCTTCGTACCATGCAAGTATAGTCCCACTGCCAGCGAGCCTATTCAGTACCCCGTCAAGTTTTCTTGCATTTATCGAGATTCCTATTTTTAAATTTTACTTAGCGTTGAACCGCTGCCAACGGGCCTGTTCAGTACCCCGACGGGTTTTCCTTGTACAGAATGATATTAAATATATGGAAGCCGATTAGTAATAGAGCGTGCTAAGCCCTGCTAAAACACATAATTCTATTTTACAGAGGTAAACTTACAAATAGATTTTCATATTGGCCTTAATCATAAATCATGTCAAAAGAGAATAACTTAAAGCTGTTCTTTAACCTTAGAATCCATCCTTTTCAGAAGAGATAAGTAATGTTCCCCATAGGTGAAAAAATTCCAGCTACTCTTGAGTTATCACAATGGTATATTTGAGAGACAAGTTTTGATAACAACTACAGGATGAACTAGTAATCCATAGGCACAAGATGAATGATAATGAAAATAGGTCTTATCAAGCACTGTTCGAAATAACAAATCAGTAATATACATGTCTTAATCAAAATACCATAAACTATTTGAATCATAAAAGGAGCGGTTAAAAATGATATGCAAGGATTTATTTTTAATTGTCACTACAAACTGCAAATTAAGAAAAGTTAATATACCTTATGAGCTTAATTACCTTTTCCAGATAATCTTAATGAGCTTCTTATAGCGATAAAGTATCCATGATCAAACTGCAAAACCACTTGTTAGATGATTCAATTTATTCATAAAAACATAGAAAGAAAAAGAGTCGCATGTAATTTATTTTATTAGAAGTGACTCTTATTTATTCAAATAATTAAAAACATATCTACATATATACAAGTGATGATAACCCAAAATTATTTCACAGATCAGGAGGAGGAGGAATAACTTCTTCCTCAATCAATTCCATTTCTCTTTGCTGTAAAACATTTTGTATGAAATCTTGTCCAGATGTTGGTTGATTGTAAAGCCTAAGTCTATGTCCATTCACTATAAAGGAAACTTCTGAGCCATCAATTGTTTTAATTTTTACTGATCCATTGTCAAAATTTGTAACTACCTCATAAGGGCCCAACCAACGGGAGTTAATTTTCCGTTAAAATTTTTAAACCGTGAATCGAATAGTAATGCGCAATCTCCGGCATTAAATTTCTTTCGCTTGATAAATTTATCATGCCATTTCTTTCGTTGACTTTGTATTAGCATGGTTCTTTGGAGTGCATCCTGTCTAATTTCATCTAATTCATTAATCTGTAGGATTCGTTGTTTTTGTGCTGTTACGGAGAGAACTTCCTATGGCTTGGGGTACCACAACAGACAGCTTGACTCCAGAAATCAATCCTTTCCAATATGCAATAGAAATAAAATGTCTAACACTAAAGGATCAGACCTCGTACCTTATTCCAGATGGTTGAAGTAGATCCCCGTTGAGCTTTCCAATCTTCAGCTTGAATTGATCTATTACTTCCTCAACAAAAAGTAAACAATACAAGCATTCTATATATCATGGTGTTATATCTATTCTAGCATATATAATCAATAATGTATAAGCATTTGACATAATCCAATGGAGAACATATTCATTCAAACACACATTATTGGACAAGAACAGATATTTCTATTAATATAAATCAGAGATTACAAGATACAACCTCTGACGGCACGTCTGCGAACCGGAGAAACTGAATCCCCCACTTGGGCCTCCACCACTTCAATTCTTCATCTCTCGATAGCAAGCTCACAAGCAAAAGGCAAGCTTGGGAAGAACGCAAAAGTGCTCTAAGGGACAAAGGGATGCAGACTCAAGCATAAGTTTCGGCAACAATGGACTATAGTTTCATTGCTCTCAATTCTCTCTTATGCCTTCAATGTACCAAGGGGTTCCTTATATAGCTTTTCAAAGGGGTAATGGAAGGTCGAATCCGAGCAATCTCAAGGCATAGGGACGACCAGGAGTCAAATGAGTCGGATCCATATCAAGGAAAACTCCAAAAGGATTTGGATTATGAACACATCCTGATGTACGCGGTTTTAGTGGTCATACCCGCGTATGTACGCGCTTATATGTTTAAAAGTCGCGTATAGCATTTTTCATGTGTTTTTAGGGATGATCAAGGAAACATCAAAGGACAAAAAGTGGTCCATAGGGTCTAAGGAGTCTGCAGCATGACAGGGGAAGGACATACAAAATGTGATTCACCTAGAGTGGTGAAATCCGCTATAACAGATGCCCCCTAATGTGTGAGGTCAGAGGGGTCATACGATGGTCGAAATACATTATAAGTCCATCCCAGAAGTGGAGTGATGAAGGATCCCAAACGGAAGACCAGCCACCCAATCAGCATAGTACAATAATACAACTCTGTATATAACTGCAAATACATATAGCAGTCCTAGATACATAAGAGTACAATGGCCATGAATAGGCATGATACATGATATCACATATGTGGTCATCGCCACGTACAATATACATAGATCAGAATCTCCATGATGAAGATATACAAAGGAACATGATCTACAAAATGGATGAAGATATATAATAGATCAATATCTCCATAGTGGTTGGAAATATCTGACATACACTGGAATCAAGTCACGAGAGCTGAAATCTCATGAACACTGGCATGATCAAGGAGGTAGCATATAAGAGATGCCGCCAATCTGGAAAGTCTTCTACAAAAACCGCTACGAGTACATGTCCTACAATGCTAATAGAGGTGTCGAGGTCGAACATAGTAGTCCATCGTCTGATTACCGGTCATTAATGTATACCGTTAACAGACGTGAGATCACTAACCGATAATGAAAATGGGAATCAAGGTACTAGAGTGCAAACTAACAAGTGTGAATAAATGTGTTGAGGTCGAACACTTGAAAGGATCCATCGATCAGGGGACATTGATGTATTTTTAAGAAAATGTCGATGGCGAGAGAACCTGCCACTGATGACTGCAAGTCTCAAGGCACTAAAAAATGACTCTAGACTCCAATCCCAGAATAAATGATCTAAAGTCGATGGAATGGAATCCATTGGAAGCAGGGAATTAAGGCATCCACCATCATCCAACACGAGGTACTCAACAAAGCTGTATAATGTGGAAGGACTCGATCATAAAGTGCATGAACTAGTAACTGTACCGAGAATGGCCGACATGCAAAGTCAATATAATTGAGGAATGGCCGACTCAAGTTTCAACTTCCTTCGAACAAGAGCATAACGACGTATGGTGACTGAATGAAGGTAGCATAGACTCGATATAGAAACTGGGACATCTCTGTGACATAGGAGGCATCAACAGAGGCTCCATAGGGACTGGAAGCTTAACCAGTCAGTGTAGATAAACTCAGATAAATGAGTACAGCTCCTAAAGTCAAACTATAACCCAACCAATGGATGTGATATACAGTGCTCTGTTTGAAGGCGACACGACTCGACAGCTGCCAAAGATAACATCTTTCATTGTCCGACTTTTTGGTTTTTTGATTTTTTTGGACTTTTTCAGTTATTTGAAAAGCTTGAAAAAAGAATAAACTAGCTTTATAGTTACAAACTAGGAGGAGACGAGTGTCATAAGGACAAACAAACTAGTTCCAAGCAGTGGAACATACCTATGCTTAATGCAAGGATACATGTGTAGGATATCGACACTCGGGGGAAAATCCCCTCCCGGTAAAAAGGGAATCAAGCTGCGAAGGATATAAAAAATGGCTCTGCATGGCTAGACATGAGACAAGCTCGGGCTATATGGCTGAAACGCAATGTCATGGGAGCTAGCATAAAGCTCAATAAGGTAGGAAAAGCTCATGATAATGCATTCACAACTTGACATGAGGGATTCCTGAGGGAAATAGGCCAGCATAAGATCAAGAGGAGTATGAGGCTCTTGTGAAATGTCATGGAAGTACTATACAACGGACTCCCACACCCTAAAGGAGAAACCATCGCCATGGGTACCAAAAAATAAGGTGCTAACTAGGGTACCCATGTAAGGTGAATCTCTACCACTCGTATCATGCCACTTCTAAAGCAGCAAGAAGGTTCCGTGACATAATAGAGTGGGTTTGTACCTAAGTTCATGGTGATATGGTCACAAGGTCATGCAAAATGCAAATGGTGGTGAAACTGAACCTATATTCCAGTTTAGTCATGATACCTGAGATCGGCACTAACGGGTCAATCCAACAGCTGAAACGACACTGAAAAAGGTCTTCTACAACACCAATTATGTCAAAAACGGTCCAAAATGGTTAGAAAATGTCGAAAATATAGGAAAGGGGGTAAAACTTTTCAAATATTTGAAATTTTTTCTATAAATAGTAAAAAATATAAATCATTTGAAACTTTTACCCATTTGAGCTCTGAATTTCAATTCCAAATTCTAGGAGATCAAGCCGGCAGAATTCACAACCGTTTCTTCCAGGTATTTACTCATGCTCTTGTCTTGCATTTTGACATAATTTTTATAGATTTTCATGGTCAAATGAATTTTTTAAGCCATCCCAAAATGAGCGTTGTGGCCCACGCAAAAATCAAGGATTTTTCCGCATATAGGGTTGAATATATGTGGAAAAGGACCTCAAACCCACGTACATACGCGGCTATTTTCAAAACATTCGCTTATGAGGCCGCGCATATGATTTTCAATTAAACTAATGGGCAAATTTTCAATTTCTTTTGCAGGATGGTGCTAGAGTGGAGAGAGAGTGATTATGGTGAAGTAGAGGAAGCAGTAAGGGCCGACTTAATGGCTCAACAAGCTCTTCATGCATGTGGAATCTACAAGTTTTGGTGTCTTGGTGGTTTGAGGGCCAAACCAAGACTGCTACAGATGCTGGTAGACTATTGGGATCCAGACTCGGAGTCCTTCCATATTGATGGGATGTCCCTCACTATAGAGGTGGAGGACATATACTTTATCATAGGTCTTTCTAGATGAGGGGAGGTGGTGAACCTTCGTTCTTGAGGTGGGCCAGGGGGTGGCCTGACTATCGACGAGTACATTGTAGTGTACTACTATCCAAACACCAAGAAGGTGGGGAGTCAAGTCCCTACCAATGCTATACAGGTGCTAGGCCTAAAGGCCATACTATTGACACTAGGAAGGATAGCCAGCTTGGCATCACTCCACCAGGCCTCGCGGCCTCTGATGTTCCATGCAGTGGAGTGCATGAGACCCACAATCTATGACTCGAGTACTATGCTACCAAGCAACATGAAACACCAGCTCAGTGAGTGTAAGGCAGGCAGGGTACGGAACTTCGGGTTCAGCAGTATCTTGAGCACATTTTTCTTCGAGCGTGTTCCAGGATTGAGCCCTAGAGTGGATGTTCCTCTCCACGGGGTTCGAGATCCAGCCTAATGACGTTGGGTAAATGTGATGCGCAGACTGGGGGGTGGTAGGGTGGCCAACCCATATCCAGCTGACTTCTTTCCATGGTGGCGAGGACAGATAGTCGCCATTGATGACTACCCCTATGTAGGGATATATTTTCAAGGGGATCTGGACATGCCATTTCCACCAGGATCGGCATATGGCAATATAGGTAACGAATCTCGACCCTCGCTCTTTTTAAAATTTTTTGAGTTATTTAATTTTTTTTTATTTTATTGATTTTGTGGAAGAAAAAAAACATGTTTTTGCGTGACAACACATAGTGACATCTACCATTTGTGTGCAGATGTGGGACCACGGTGTCCAGATGTCTTCCCTCGTCATAGACGGAGGGGAAGAGGAGATGACATCATGGGTGTGGATGCAGAGCGAATGCTCCAGATCATTCATACCAACTTTGTGAGACTGACTCATAGAGTTCCCATTGGCTTAAGTCGAGGACTTTCCTGAGGCCATGCAGCGGCAGGTGGTGGGTGTACCACGCGCATGGGTGTGTTTATTTTGACGGTTAGCTAGAGCCGTAGTGACGTTCCATGATCAAAACCCTCCTCCTCCTCTGTAGGATTAGACACCTGGGAGTGTATACATTTTGTACGACCGTGTACTATATGATGGTGGCTTAAAAATCCCCAATTTTGTATCATGGCACTATGTATTATCACATTTTTGATGTATAAAAAGTTTTATGGTGATCGATTTATTTATTTACATGTGTAAAAATTGTGTTTGTGATTAATTTATTATGAATGAAACGAATGCCAATCTAACACATAGTTAGCATATGAGTCAGCAACTTGATTATTATTTCTTGGAATGTGTATATATGTTATATTGTCAAATTGCCATTCTAACAATCTCACATGTAAGAATCTTCTCAATAACGTCGGATCTCTAACATGGTACAAACCATTGAGCTGTGACACTACTAACTTCGAATCAAGACGTACCTCAAGAGATAGAACGCCATGTAGAATGGCATCTCGTAGAAGCTCAATAATGGCGCTATATTCAGCAACATTGTTGGAAGATGGCCGTAGACATACACCTCCTGAAGACAGTACCTAACCCATAGGAGTATAAATCACCCAAGAAGCCGAGGCTGAGTGTTGAGTGTGATGGATTGCACCATCCGCGAATCCTATGTAGGTGGAAGATTCCCTTGACATCTGCCAAAAGAAATGAAAACTAATCACAAACCTAATCACGATAAGAAAAATACCTAACTATGCAAAGCTGTACAATAATATACAACAAGCAGCTTTGGCTAAAGATTATGCATAGTATTTTTTGAGATAGAGCCCATTTCTAGGCTCCGCCAAAGCTATTCCTTCATAATCCACTAACTCATAGGAACCCTTATCTAACACACGCTTGACCACGTAAGGACCATGCCACATAGGATTAAATTTCCCTGTCCCCAAGGGTTCTTTTGGTTGATCCCACAAAAGGACCAAGTCCTTCACTAAACACTCTTGGACAAACAAATTTATCGTACTGGACCTTAACGCGACGCTTATTAACCTCTAGAGCCACCAAGGCATCCTGACCCTGCTCATCGATTTGCTCGAGGTGAACCAAACACTCCTCCAAAGGTGAAGTGTCTGGTAAGAGTTCCACAGCTAGCTTCAACGAAGGAATTTTGCATTCAACCCGCAATATCGACTCCACTCCATGCACAAGCTGATATGGAGAAAAACCAGTGGCAGTCTTAACCGCGGTTCGATATGCCCACAAAGCAGGATATAACATAATGTGCCAATTGTTCTTGCTTTGTGCGATGGTTCATTGGAAAATGGATTTGAGTGATTTATTCACTACCTCTACCTATCCATTCGCTTGGGGGTAGTAAGAAGAGGAGTGCTCTTGCTTATACCCTAACTTCGATGCCAACTCTTCCACCATATGGTTCTAAAAGTGTGAGCCATGGTCAGTGACAAGCTCTTTCGGAATCCCGAACTGAGTAATAATTTGGTTGAATACAAAGTGAGTGGCTGTCTCACCGTCGGATTTTACTGTAGGCATAGCCTCAGCCCATTTCATGAAATAATCAACAACCACTATAATGTGATGGTGCCCCCCAGCCGAAGCTGGGTTGCAATCCATAAAATCGATCCCCCACTTAGTGAAGGGACCGACAGTGATAATGGGATGTAACGGGGCAGGTTTTGAGCGCATATTACGTGTGAACACCTGGTAAGGGTGGAACCTCTTGACCACATCAACACAATCCTTAAAGATCGACGGCTAGAAATAACCCGCTCTCAAAATATTTTGAGCTGTAGAAAGCCCAGATAAATGACCACCACATGCCCCTCCATGGAAATCATTCAACACAACCTCAACCTCGTCATGAGTTAAACAATGTCGTAAAATGGAATCTACCCTGTGGCGGTACAAAGTATTGTCCACTATAAGGTAGTTCTTAGAGACGTGACGTAATCGTCGTCGTTCATCTCGCGAGAGGTGAGTAGGGGTCTTTAGTGTTTGTAAATATATTATGATATCCCTGTACCATGGGTCTAATGTAGAGATTAAGAAGATGTGTTCATCAACAAACATATCTTCACAAACCAACTCCTCGATCTCACTCAGAAAATTCGATATGAGTTCTGCAAAGACTAAAGACTTCTTCGATTTTGCCGAAACAAACTCGAGATCAAATTCTTACAGAATGACAATCCATTTATTATACTTTCCCCCAATCATCCTTCGGGTGAGGATGAATTGAAATGGATTGATATGGGCCACAACCAAGGTCTGGCGAATGAGAATATAATGTCTCAAACACTGAACGGCATGTACGGTAGCTAAAGCAAGCTTCTCGACATGAGAACAATGAATATCTACGTCAATAAGGTTTCAGCTCAGATAATATATGACATGCTCTTGGAGCTCCTCATCCTCTTGAACCAAGACCATACCAATCGTCTCTAAGGACGTGGCCACATATAATAAGAAATCATGGCTATAGTCTAGGGGACTAATCACTGGGGCCGATGCTAGGGCTCACTTGAGTGCATCAAAGGACTCCTGGGCTTGCTCATCCTAATAAAAGGGAGTATCCTTCTTCAAGAGATGCATAAAGCCTCTAGTCAAATTGGCAAAGTTGACAACAAATCTTCGTAAGAAGTTTTCCATGCCTTGCAAACACTGAAGATGACGAATATTCTTCGGGGGAGACAACTAAAGTATTGCCTCAACCTTCAAAGGGTTGAATCTTATACCCTCTTTCGAAATGATGAATCCTAACAAATGATCTGATTTCACACAAAAAATGTACTTATGAGGATTTAATCTAACTGAATAGTGCCAGCATCTTTCGAATACCAATCTCAAGTGATAGGGATGACGCATTCTCATACGAGAATGAGCAGTGAGATCATCCAAAAATACCTCGATAATTGACTTGAGATCGTGGAAAATCAAAGTCATTGCCCGTTGAAATGTAGCTCCAGCGTTTTTAAGGCCAAAAGGAATTTTTTGATATGCAAACGTTCCCCAAGGACAAATAAATGCAGTCTTGTGTTGGTCCTCAGGTTTGATCTGTATCTGATTATACCCAGAAAATCCATCCATAAAGGAGAACACTTTGCTCCCTGCACACTCATCCAAAATCTGATCTATAAATGGTGTGGGGAAGTTATCCTTAGGACAGGCATGATTCAAGTCGCAGAAATCAGTGCATATGCGGATCACTCCCTGCTTCTTATCCACTAGAACAGGGTTTGAAACCCACTCCGTCAAGGGAACGGGATAGATGAAACTGACTTTCAACAGTTTCTCTATCTCTGCCTTAATGGCGGGTGCTTTCCTAGGATTCACCGCACATAAACATTGTCGAACATGCTTAGCATTGGGGTACGTCTTAATTTTGTGCTCGACAATACGAGGGTCAATACCTGGCATCTCATCATAGGACCAAGAAAAAATATCGCAGAATTCCTAGATTAGCTCGGTATATTCCAGAATCTCAACTTGGGAACATTCCGCCCCAATATAGACATTCTCTATTGTGCTAGGATTGCGAGAGATGTTGATAGGAATCGTTGAAGATATGTTTGCCATGTTGCCATCAGCCATTGAACCAGGAGAGCTTAATGGAACCATAGGACTACCAACTCTCTGACTAAGAACTGCCCTAAAATCCTCACGCTCCAAACGGTCAAGCTCTGGAAGGAAGTATGATCTATGATGAAGTTCCTCCATGGTGGCTCAACTCCCGACATAGCCTCAATAATCACTTCATCCTAAGGGAAAACCGTATCAAGGTAGTCGTGGGCATGAGAAGACTGTACCACCCATGCCAACAACACATACAGATCCTCCTCCTCCGTCTGTGAAGATGAAGGACTAGGCTTTGCAACATTCTTGAGATTAGCTTGATAAGCTATCATGGCTACAGGAAATGGCATGCTCGTCTCGACAAGCTCACTCGAAGTACTTGGTGTAGGAAGAATCCAAGGGTCTTCCATATGATTCATGTGAAAAGACACCGATATTGTAGAAGTCGAAGCCTCATCGAAACTAGATCCTATCATGAGGATCGGTGCAGGACAACTAAAGCTTCCCATGAGGGATGGATACATACCTACACCCACACTCCCAGTTGCTGGTTGAGAGTGCTCAATGATCAGGATCAAAGCTCCCAAAGATGTGGTAACAGACGGATTCTTGAATTTCATCTGATCAGTCATTACAATCTTCCTGTTATGTGGAAATCATACAACACAGAACAAGGAAGAAGCAACGACTTGCATACTGTACATCCAATTCCTACCCAGCAGGAGATTATAGTCAAGGGGCGCATCAACCACCTCAACCTCTATCGCAATGGTCTTTCCCCCCAAATGGAATTTAAGGGAAGGAAGGATGTCGTGTGGCCTAAAATATCTCCCATTGAAAGCAGTTAACATAGTCGCTGATTTAGACAGCTCAGGAGAACTGAGACCCTTCCAACAGGCCAAAGACATCACAGAAGCAGCAGCACCCTCGTCAATCACAGTACGTTTGACGATCATACCAAGACATTCTACGTGCACCAAAAGAGACACATAGTAGGGAAAGCGAGGCTGATGTCCTGCGGTTTCAAATTTGATCACAGAGGAAGAATCATAATCGTTCACACCAAGGGTAGAAAGCAACGCCTTCCTTTGCGAAGGACAACTCTGAAGCACTTCCAATGCAGACATCGCACAAGGAGTATGGCCCAAATCCTCGACAACTGAATAATTCTGGGTGGCTCGGGCATTTGGATTATGCCCTGAATGCTTAAGAACTCCCTTAGGAATGCGAGGTGCAGCCTCATCTTTATATGTAGGTTTCTCAATGCACAAAGGGGATCCTGGTGGATCAGGCTCTTTTCCTAGGTTGGGTTATGACGAACTATAATCTTTCGCACGAGTCACAACTTTCGCAGCACAGACCATGTTAATGCACCCACGACCACTACCCTCTGGTGGATCATCATCACTAGACTGGTCTTGGGACTTCGAGTTCATATTTTGATTATGCGGTAAAGTGTTAGTTAGCACAGCTGGGCCTTGTGCTAAGAATCTCAAAGCTTCTTCAATCCGAGGGCACAAGTAAGTGAGGTGATTGTCCTTATATAGATTGCAAGGGAATTTAACCTTACGTTTCACTTGCTTGTCCCCCCCAACATTTCTATCGTTCTTGTCATTATTGTTAGCATTCTCATTCTTATTCCCACCCTTTCGATTATTATTTTTACCCTTTTTTCTATTCCGTCCGGGCTGCTGGTTACCCTTCTGGTCTGACGATTGCACATAAAGTACATTCACCATTTGGGTGGGTTGGGATGAAGCCATAGCTTGTCCTAAAGCATATTGGTTGATTTTTAATTTACTAGCTTGTTTGGCAACCGAATCTACAGGTTTCACACTTGCACAACCCACAATGCCATTGGCATGTGGTCCAGGTTTGACTTTGGGATTAAAACTGGAATGAGGAGCGCTGGGAATAATATCATACAACAAACCAGACTAAGCATAGATCAAGTCCAATTCCCGTGCCCTAAAGATCACTTGTTCCTCATTCTGCACTCCGGATGTGGAAACATACTTCACTATATATGGCAATAACGACTTGAGGAACCACTCAAGAAGGAATTCCGGTAGTATAAAAGATTTAATTAATCTTTTCTATCTACGCCACTCTTGAATATGGTCAGAAATATGTGTGGCTTTATCTTGCTGAAATGTCGACAAGAGTTCAGTACCAACGTCATAGCGCACTGGTAGCTAGAATTGATTAATAAAATTCATCGCAAGGTCATCGAACAAAGTGAAAGCTCCCTTAGGCAACTCTATATACCATTTCGTAGTAGGCCCTGTGAGGGTGCGTTGAAATAGTCGCAAACGGACTGAGTCCTGATGTAAAAAATTCGAAGAGCACCAAAGGTGAAACGTAGTAACGTGTTCGCTTGGATCCTCTCCCAGTTTGCCTTCGAACTTAGGTATGTCCGAAGGAAGCTTGGTAGGGACAGCCAGCCAAGCCGGGTCTCGAGCCATAGGATCATTCGTAAGTCTCAATAAGCCAGGAAGATTAAGTGTCGCAAGGAAAGGGAGCCTAGGATGATGAGGTTGATGGACCGTTCCCTGATTCATATAGGGTTGATTACCACCATGGCCTTGGCCATAGTGTCCTCCTCCTGTCTGACCTGTATAGGGTGTCGTGGAAGTACCATAGTATGGTGGACCTTGACTAGTAGGAACTACAAAGCCGTAATTAGGAGAGTAAGCAGGTTTTTGATACCCACCACCATAAGGTGAATAAACCTCTCCATACTGTGTCCCATGATAAGGTCCATAGGTCATCGCATGCGATGCCCCATGAGACACTCCGTAGGTAGGAAGATACGCTCCAGAAGTAGGGATACAAGCCCCGGAAGTAGCAATATGACCTCTAGAAGCATGAACATATCCTCCCGATGTAGCGGGCGATATGTGAACTTGAGACACAATCGGCCTAGTAACCACAGTACGGACTTGACTCGTAGCCATATACTGGCTCGAAGGACCATGTGAATAAGGTGAAGGATGTACATTTGAAGAACTAGGGACCGAGGACGAAGGAACCTGAGTAATAATATATGTATTACCGCCTATCGTCACTTGTCTCGGATCTGATATCCTAATCGGATCGCTAACCCTAGACCTAGGAGGGAGATACGATGTAGCTTCCACCACTAGGATGGAAGTTGCAATGTGACTAGTACTCCCAAACCTCTCCACATGGTAAGGAATAAGAGTGCCCCCAAGCATAGTGCTAGGCTCAAAATCGGATTTGACATGAAATGTCAAATCATGTGTAGGGAAACGAGACGTAGAATAACTATCGTAGCTAGTGCTGGTAGGTTCAAAATGAGTCTCGGTGTCTTCCGGCATTCCATACCTGTAACGTGTCAATGGAGAATCAGAACTAGAGTGAGTAGGCCTATCGCGCAAGGGTCCTATCTCAGAAATCACAGGACCTAACTCAACTAAGTCGGGTGAAGGATCATAAGTAGGAGTAAATTCCCCATCGTCTACACGAATGGGAGGAGGTGGTTCAGGAATATCCTCTAAACGGTCTCCCATGGTGTGTGAATCAATGTGTGACATGGTCTGCCTAGACTGTCTAGGTCTCTCTCCCAAAGGAGGAGGAGAAGTAGAAGGCAAAAGACCTGCTAAACGACGATAATGGTGAGGGATCGCACTCGAATCCACAATGACTCAAAAAATAGCAAAGAATCTCTATTTATGTAAACCCTAGGCCAACTATCGTGCATAGAGCAATCACTAATAAAATCTAAATCCAAATGCAAGAAAAAAAGGGCTGGATAAGTGAGCTCCCGAATGAAGCAGGCATGTCTCGCCTAGGAGAGGCTTGAGACTCCGATACACAAGAAGAGGAGGTACGTAACCAATTATTGTGGCCCTCAGCTTCAACGCGTAAAGCGACTATGCTGTCCGACCCCAACCTGGCCAGGACATCCACAGAATAACCCCTGCGAATTACCCCCTCGATATCCTAGGTAAGGCCACTAAGGTCACCTCAATATAATCAATGCTCAGGTGGACAGTTCCAGGCGGGATTGACCGTATGGGGAGGTTAGCAAAGCCTGAAACTCTCGAAAGAGCCCCCAGATACGAATACAATCCTGGAAATATCTCCGGTGCTACTCAGTTATGACTAGGCGTCATCCAAATCAATAACCGCTCACACTGCCTCATGCTTAACCCCTTTTGAGAGGAGGATCCTGAGAACACTGGTTATACCAAGGATTTCTCACACTCACCTGGACAGACACCTAGATGTTGTTGTTTAGTGATCTTGGAGAATTGACTTACAATGAACTATTCCAAGATCCTAAAACCTAAGCTTGTTGGTGCACCCTAGAAAAGAAAAGAGTGTAATTCATTTTATTTAGAATTGATGTTAGTTGGCTTTATTACTCAAAAAAGGGATATGATCGTGCAACTGATGGTGTTATGACGCAACAAGAAGTAAAATACACACCTAACAATCAATGCAAATGCATTGTGTCCATGAAAACAGGGTATGCTACTACGTGAAATGCACAATTCTTCTTGAAATGATGAATGCAAATGTCCTATATTAATTCCTAACTAGTACTCCAAAGCAAATATATCTCGTGCAAGTACAATGCAAAGTGAAAAATGCAATGCATGATGATAAGCAAATGTTTTTGGATTTTTTGAAAATAAAAGAGATACAAAAAGCAAAAGAATGATTCTACATCCCCTAGACTCTGCAAGAACACCCAAACAACACTCAAGAAAAGCAATAAGGTAAAATAACTCTAATGCACTAATCTCAAACAAAAAATCGAAAATGCCATGACAAGAACTTTCTTTAAAAAAAAATTTATCCTAAAAGAAAACGTTTCTGGTCAGAAACAGAGGTCAAAACAGACTCAGGCAGTGCCAAAGGAGACTCAACAAATATTAGAATTCACCCAGCAACCAATTATCTTCCCCAAAAAGGAAAAATCAAGGGAATACGGGACTGTTCGTAGTAAAATCGCGTGTATACGTGGAAATATCAAAGGAAACCGCGTGTATATGCGACTGTAAATAAAAAACCCGCATACAGGAAGAAAGGTGCATAAAATCAAGGCAAACAAACAAGCTGAGAAAAACTTCACACCAATCAAACTCTACCAGGAATACATGTCCCCAGACCCGACACAGAAACAAGAGAGAAAGATCAATTCAAATTCATTGAATGCCAAGAAAACAACCCCCAAAGGACAACTACTAGGAACTCCCCAGCGGAGTTGTCAATGCTGTTATGGAGAGAAAATCCTATGGCTTGGGGTACCACAATAGACATATTGACTCCAGAAATCAATCCTTTCCAATATGCAATAGAAATAAAATGTCTAACACTAAAGGATCAGACCTCGTACCTTATTCCGGACGGTTGAAGTAGATCCCCATTGAGCTTTCCAATCTTCAGCTTGAATTGATCTATTACTTCCTCAACAACAAGCAAACAATACAAGAATTCTATATATCATGGTGTTAGATCTATTCTAGCATATATAATCAATAATGTATAAGCATTTTACATAATCCAATGGAGAACATATTTATTCAAACACACATTATTGGACAGGAAAAGATATTTCTATTAATATAAATAAGAGATTACAAGATACAACCTCTGACGACACGTTTGCAAACCAAAGAAACTGAATCCCCCACTTGGGCCTCCACCACTTCAATCCTCCATCTCTCGATAGCAAGCTCACAAGCAATAGGCAAGCTTGGGAAGAACACAAAAGTGCTCCAAGGGACAAAGGGATGCAGACTCAAGCATAAGTTTAGGCAACAATGGACTATAGTTTCGTTGCTCTCAATTCTCTCTTATGCCTTCAATGTACCAAGGGGTTCCTTATATAGCTTTTCAAAGGGGTAATGGAAGGTTGAATTCAAGCGATCTCAAGGCATAGGGAAGGCCAAGAGTCAAATTAGTCGGATCCATGTCAAGGAAAACTCCAAAAGGATTTGGATTATGCACACATCCCAATGTACGCGATTTTAGTGGTCTAACCCGCGTATGTACGTGCTTATATGTTTAAAAGTCACGTATAAAATTTTTCATGTGTTTTTAGGGATGATCAAGGAAACATAAAAGGACAAAAGTGGTCCATAGGGTCTAAGGAGTCTGCAGTAGGACAGGGGAAGGCCATACAAAGTGTGATTCACCTAGAGTGGTGAAATATGCTATAACATGCGCTTCATTTGAATCCATACCTAACTGTGCTTCCATACAAAAGGTTTTAACTTGAAATTCAATAGGTAAAAGGACTTGTTTTCGATATACTAACTCATAGGGGGTATGTTCAGTAGTATTTTTCCATGTTATTCTATAGGCCCGTAAAGCCTCTGGAATTCTATCTGCACAATCCTTATGATGTAAGTGAATGGTCTTGGTTAAAATAGATTCTAATACTTGATTGGTTGATTCTACCTGGCCATTAGCTTGAGGATGGTTAGGTGAGGACTTACAATGCCAGATACCATACTTCGTAGTGAGCTCTTGCATTAATTTGGAAGTGAATTGGGTACCTTGGTCTGTGACAATTTCTCTGGGTACACCAAACCGAGTAAATATTTCTTCATATATGAATTCTACTATAGATTTCTCTATAGCCCTAAATAAATCCTTATATTCTACCCATTTGGTAACATAATCTGTACAGACCAAGATATATTTATTTTTACGAGAGATGGAAGAGAATGGTTGTACGAAATCAAGAGCCCATTTTTTCAAAGGCTCAATCATGACTGTGGCTATAAAGGCATTTGGTTTGATGTTGTGGGTCTACCCATTCTTTGACAACTATCACATCCTTTGACATACTTGGAAGCATCCTTAAAAATTCTCAGCCAGTAATAACCAGAGTGCAATACTTTGTATGTTATCCATTTATCTGAAACGTGGCCTCCACATGGTCCATCATGGCATGCTTGGAGGATGTCTATCATTTCATCCTCTTGCACACATCTTCTAATAATAAGATCTGGGCCAGTGTGAAAGAGGTCATTATCAACCCAGGAATAGTTAGAACTTTGTACTATTATGCGGCATTTCTCGTATGGAGACAAATGGTGTGGTACTTTTCCAGTCACTAGATAGTTTGCAATATCAACAAAATAAGGGGTTTGAATAGATACAGTGAACAAATGTTCGTCAGGAAAAGTATCATCAATAGGTTTAATATCATTATTGTGTTGTATACGAGAAAGAAAATATTCTACTAAGTTTTCTTTACCAAGTCGATCAATGACGGTAATATTAAATTCTTGCAACAGAAGAAGCCACTGGGTAACTCTACCATTGGTGATCAGTTTATTCATTAAGAATCTAATGGCAAAGTGATCGGTGTGCACAAAAACTTCGTACCTTGTAATATAATGACGAAATTTATTAATAGCATAAAATACTACCAAAAATTCTTTCTCAGTAATGGTATAGTTTAATTTGGAAAGAGAAAGGTTTTTGTTGATAATATAGATGGCATAAGGTAATTGTCCTTCTTTTTGGCCTAGGACTCCACCTATGGCCGTATCGGAAGCATCAGTAGATATATGAAAGGGAAGGGTCCAATCAGGGCCCCTAAGTATTGGTGCTACTGATAGTTTAGCTTTTAAAATATCAAAAGCATTTTGACAAGATTCTGTCCATTGGAATTATACATCATTTATGAGCAATTTAAACATTGGTGCATCTATCTTTGTAAAGTTTTCAATAAAATGATGATAATAGCTTGCATGACCCAAAAATATTCTTACCTCCTTCTAGGTTTTTGGAGAGGGAAGGCCAACTATTACTTCGATCTTAGTAGGGTCTATTTTAATTCCTTGAGAAGAAATATGGTGTCCTAGAACTATACCTTCTGTCAGTAACATTTTACACTTTTCATGACTAAGAGCTAAGTTTGTCTCTTGACATTGGATCAAAACTTTCTCGAGGTTTCCAAGAGCTTCTTGAAAAGTATTACCATAGGCTCTAAAATCATCCATGTATACCTAAACAAAGTCATGTATAAGATCATAAAAGATGCCTAAGACTGCTCACTGAAAAGTAGCGGGTGCATTACATAAGCCAAATGGAAAAACTCGATAAGCAAATGTCCCCCAAGGAAATGTAAAAGTGGTCTTATCCTGATCTTTAGGTGCTATTAGGATCTGATTGTATCCACTATATCCTCAAGAAATGAAAAATACTGCTTACTTGACAAGGTATCTAATACTTGGTCAATAAAGGGCAAAGGAAAGTAGTCTTTAAGAGTGGCTTTGTTTAGTTCCCTAAAATCAACACAAATACGCCATTTCCCTGTAACTTTATTTGGAACTACTACTAGAGGAGATACCCATTTTCTATGAAAAATAGGATAGATGAAACCAGAGGTAAGGAGTTTTTGTAATTCTTCTTTTACTACCTCCTTCAAAGCAAAATTCATCCTCCTCTAATGCTGTCTTATAAGTGGTATATTTGGATCCATATAAATGTCGTGAATACAAGTGTCAGGGTGTATACCCTTCATATCAGTGTGTTCCCATGCAAATGCTCTGGATTGTTTTTTAAGAACCTTAAGTAGTTGAGCTTGTTGATCTTCACTTAATCCTGTATTTATGTGTAGAAATTTTTCAGGGCCAACTTCACAAGGTATGGTGAAAGGTCCTGTATGCTCTTCGATGGTGAAGACACAAGGTTCTTCTATAAACATTGAGAGAGCCATAGTTTCTTGAAACTCATCTCCAAATATTTGATCAAATTTAGCAAATGACCGAGGAAAATATATACTAGTGGTGGAGGAAATAAACTAATTCAATACATTCTCAGTAGTCTGCTCCTACAATGCCCAAGAGAAATCACTAGGAAAGGAAAGGTCATAAAAATATTCATTCCCAAAGGAACATTTTAACCACTAGGAATTTTCAATTATTGGTTGTGCCGAGGGATATAAAATAAGCCTTTCAGTAGACAACCCATTGGAAATGGTCATCTCCCCATCCCTACATCTTATAAAAGCATTGGCAGTAGCTAACCATGGTCTTCCCAAGATGATACGATGTCCTTTAAAAGGATCCTTTGATTCTATGACCATAAAGTCGACTGGGTATTCCCGTGAAGCTACTGATACAATAATGTCGTCTAGGACTCTAGCAGGCTTTACCGTAGTATGGTCTATTAGCTCCAAGATGGAAGGGGTAGGTCGAAGTAATTGTCCCAACTGTAAAACTTCTAAAACTGCAGTGGTCATCATATTAATGGCTGATCCTAAATCGATTAATGTGTTACCTATGGCGGTATTATTTATGATTACAGTCACTACTGGGGCTCCCGGATTTGTATATTTTTCAACCCAAGACTGATCGGTCATATATTCAGAAATCTCTCCTATGACATGAATTGTAAGGTGGTCTTTTTGTTTCTTCCCTAGATGTTTAATGCATAATTCCTTTATCACCTTACTGTAAATTGGTATGTATTTAATAACTTTTAATAACGGGATTTTGATATAGATATGCTTTAATTCATTCAAGATATCATACTCAGAGTGAACTATGGGTTTTTTCTATTACTAGTCTTGTTGGAAATGGAGGAATTATTTGTTCCTAAATAAGCTTTTGGGGAGGACGGGTAGGTACTGGAACTTCTGAAATATTCACATCCTCCAAAATGGCATCATTCACGGGTTCATTTGAATCTTCTTCTTCATCATTTTCCTCATGAATGATGACTGATGTTCTGGGTTTATCATTAACAACTCTTCCAGATCGTAATTGAATCTCATGTATAGGTACAGTCGAAACAAGGTAGGATGGAAGATTTTGCAACTCAATATTGTTAAGAGCTTGAGTTGGCTTATTATTAGGGTTAGGTATCAGTTGGGCAGGTAATAATGTCGATCACGGAGGATTTGTATTTTGGAAGTGATGAGGTTGTTGTGTAATGAGAGGAACTGGAGGTACAAATCTAGGCAAATGCTGCTGGAAATTCGATTGATGTTAAGGATAAGGATGAATAGGTGGAGGGATAGGTTGTGACTGAGGATATGGCTGTCCTCTCCACCCTTGTGACCAATACTATTGCTATGGAAATTGAGGAGGAGGATACTAAGGTGGCCAACTCTGCCAACTAGGATTGTTCCATTGTTGGGGTTGTTGGTATGGAGAGTAATAGGGTGGGGATTGTGGTGGAAAATTCTAGTATATTGGTTGATCTCTAGATTTCTAAGGAGGCCTCCTATATGTTTCACCTAAATCCCCACTCTTATATATGGCTTGAAATCTAGGTAAGGATGGACAATTATTTGTTGGATATTCCTCTTTACAGATGTGACATACAAAAATGTTGTTTAACAAACATTCCCTTTGGGGATGGTTTGTTCTACACCTTGGATAAAAAATACTCATTGCTTCCCGTTATTCATCTTGCCTTTTCTTTGCTTGTAAGGAATCTAATTGAGAACCCATGGCTCCTAAGATGTTAGTATTAAAATTCTCCAATAGGTTACCTAATTCGATCCTTGTAACTCCTCCTGAACTAGGAACATTTCCTCTTATATTTCTACTATAAGGGTCTTGAAATTTTTTCCCAACTTCCCCCCTACTTATAGATTATTTTTTACACATCTCGCCAATTTGTGCAAAATTCTTATGAGAAATATCGCCAGCTGCCATGATATTAAGACTCTCTAGCAAGTCTTCGGATATTCCTTTGAGAAAAAGTGTACGTAGGAATCTTCTCGAAGATCATGATACTTTGATTTATGAAGGGTATAAATGAACCTTTCGAGATAATCCTCTAGGTTTTCATCTTCAAGTTGTTGTATCTTGAATATATCGTGTCGAGACTCTTTAGGTTTGTAGTATTCTTGATATTTTCGCAAGAATGAGGTTCTCATGTCATCCCAAATCCTAATAGTGGATTCACCTAATCCCATGAACCATCGCAAGGAAGAATCTTTCAAACTAGCGGGAAATAGTTTTAGTTTGTGAGCATCGTGTAGGTAATTATAGCTCCTACAGAGAATATCAAAATCGAACAAGAATGTGTCCAGGTCCTCATTACTTTTTCCATAAAAAATAGGTAAAGAAGAAGGAGGGATGTTTTTCATATCTACATCCAGTACAATATCTAGGATAGGAAACCCGAAGGTAGCATCAATTTTATTTTCTCCTTCTCCTTCATTATTTCTAACTCCATTATGATCTTCCTTCTCTCCTGAACCCTCCATATAGGCTGGTTTTTTAATATAAATATACCCAGGAAGCTCCTTTCGAGGTGATAATGGAGCATCCCAACGCTCTGTTTTGGGAGAGATCTTCCTCTGGTCAACCGTTTTCTTATTGAACCATAGAGGGAGAGTAGGTTATACTATGGATATCTCAATTTGTGAGATGAGTATATCTAAGGGGTTTCCAAAGAGGGATTTTACATGCTCAGGATCAACAAGGTCAACAAAGTTCAGACTTCCTACTAGTGAAAAGGTCGTATCCTTTGGTTTTGTGACTAGTGGAGAACGAGAGGTTACTAGTGGTTGATCCTTCTGAATTTCTTCCAAAATGAGGTCCTCAGGACCTCTGGGAAGGTTCCTTATCCTTCTATGGTTCCCTTGGTAAGATCTCTTGGAATAGTTTCTTTAGGTTTCCAAGCAAAATTACTCCCTTCGGGTGTTTTTCGATACCTTCCTGGTTAGTTAGTAGTTGGGGTGTTACGTCCCCTGGAAAAGTTAGTAGAAATGTCGATATCTTTTCCTACCTTAATAAATCTACCCTGAGGATATCTAAGTCTGTTCATGAAAAGAAAACTAAATTAAAGGAAACTTATGCTATTACTATTGTTGTTGGGTATGGGGGTGCCTGCTATAACTACTGCGCTGATTCTAAAACAAGAAAAACAAGTACATGAAAAATGTTGAAAATAAAACACTTACAAAAACAACAAGGGAAAAATAAGGCTTTGGGGAACCCCACTATAGTGGATGCGTCTGGTTGTTACACCATGGAAATTCTGTAGTGAAGTCATGTTTGCATCTTATTGTTATCCCCTTCCTCTTGCTATGTAATATAAAAGTAATCTATCTATCTATCTAAACTTCATAAAGGAACCCTATTTATTCTACCTTATAAAACAACTCCCTGGCAATGATGCCAAAATGTTCACGATGTTTTCTACTGTCTTAAATACAACGAATATTTAATTATCAACCAGGGTTGGTAAGCTTAGAGTTGATACAAAATATACGCAAAGGTAAAAAGGATCCTACGGTGTCATGGAGATATTTTAATAAAAAAAAGATCGAAAGATCTTTCAAAATGAAAAATCAAGTCAAACACCTAAGACTATCTAAATAATTGGACTGGACTAGAATATCAAATTCTAAACAACTACTGAAAAGAAAGACATAAACAATAATACTTATAACTTCAAATTCTAACTCGTACATAAAAGAAATTATAACAACTGAATTGACAAATAACCAACTAACTATCCCTTAAGTAGAAGGCTGGGGTAAAAAGACAACTTATCTTATAAAGAATAGAAAACTGAAAAAGCAAGTAGAAAACTTAATAAAGATATTTAAACTTTATTTTTCAATAAACACATAAAAACAAGAATGATTCCTATGATTACAAATAACTTAACTTTAAACTCTATATGCAAACAAAGACGTAAAACAACAGTAAAACGAAATCAGGAAATAAGAAAAACTCAATCCATATTTAATTAAAAAAAGAAAACAGAAGAATAATAATAAAACTTTAATCAATAACCTAAAACAATCAAACTTTAATTGAAATGATTAAATAAAATTATCAACTACAAACATAATCTAAATATTGACAAAACAAAACTAGAAACAATTTGAAAATACATAAAAAACAATAAAAACAAAACTGAGGGTTCAATGACAGACTGAATAGTAGGTATGTAAAGGGTGACTGAATGGAAGGATGGACAGATAGTCCGAATGGCAGTCCGTACAGTTTAAAATGGTAAAAACTAACCTAAATGAGCTAATTCGTCAGCTAAAGTTATGCAGTTCTAAACCTAATGCATGAAAGTAATAAACAAACCTATTTAATCAACAAGTTAACTTCAAACTAACTCTAAAACAAAAAGAAATATTTGCATTGTAAACTAATGAGCAAACGAGAAATTAACTTAAACAAACTGGAAATTAACTTAAACAAATTCAAGACAGAAAAATAAACAAAACTGAATTTAAATGAAAGCAAACTATGTTATATAAATAAATTAATAACAGGAAATAAATAAACAAGACTACATTGAAATGAAAACAAACTATTCTACTTAAACCAATTCATAACTAACCAAAACTAAATCGAAATGGAAATAAAATATTCTACTTGTTTGAAACTAAAAACTGAAAGCAATACTGGAATGAAATGACTAACTAAAAGCAACTAACTAAGAACAAAAGACTAAAAGCAAATGACTGAAAGTAAAGCTATGCGCGCATATACTTATTTAATTGCTGAAATAAAACTAAACTAATGCAATACATGAAATAAAATACTTGTTTAACTACTGAAAGAAAACTAAGTTAATACAATACAGGAAATAAAATAGAATCTAATGAAAACAAAATGGAAATTAAACTAGATTAACTAAAACAGAAAAGAAAGAACTGAATTAAAACTACGATAATGAATCTCTGGTTGATGAGGGTCCCTCTCAACAATTAGGGGTGAAGTATGCTAACTCCTACTAAAAAAAAATCTTCAACAACAATGCATACAACTCTTTATTCAACTTTAGAAATAGAATTATAGTGCCTATAAAAACTATGACTAACTTACTTCTAACTCTGGCTAGCTTTGCTCTGTATTCAGAGATTGATATATATAGTTTACATGAGAGATGAGCAAGTTGACCCTAAAGGTTGTATGCTCTCTAATTTTAGGCAATCTTTAAAGCACATAATTGATTTGCAACCAATGCATGGTATGGCTCTTCATTCAACGTGATCATGGAATAACGTGACGAGTTTGCTCCTTCTTTAGTGTGAACATGCTTCTATAGCATGCTTGATGTGGCATGATATTCTTCCTTCGCGTGGGAAGATCCTCTTCATCGTGGCATTATTCCCTTCCTTGGTGTGATTGATGAGCTGGTGTTGAACATAGGTATGAAGACAACAACAAGTTTCTAGAACGCAGGTCCCTTATCAGTGCGAGTGTGCAGACTAGTTGTGTTGTGGAGAGAAGGGGTGGTGACACAATCAGTCTTCTAGAACACAGGCCATTCTATCCATCAAATTCACAAGCTTATGATAGCTAAGGATTAAAACAAAGGAGGCCGTGACTTAACAACAAATGTCCATTCCTTTGAATGCATGGATAATGAATTGCTAGGTGGCGAACCTTTCAGAGCATAATTTAAATGCATTAGTCCAACACAGAGATAGTTGTTGTGATGGTGAGCTAAGGAGATTTACAAACTGTTTTATGTTTAAATACTCAAAACCAACTATGGACAGTGCATAGACTAATGAGCGATTTGAACGATGAGCTAAATGGAATAGTGAACTGTGAGCTGGATGTATAGTCCATCAATCTAGGGCACACATGGAAAATGATCAACGAATCTCGAGCGGCGACTTGATGACAAGCTAAATTCCAACTTGGATCGTGAGCTGGACGTATGGTGTGAAAGGAAGGCTGAATACATTTTGTTGTTAACTTTCCCAAAGGAACTATAAAATATGCAAACAAATATACATATCAAATAATATATTAAATATGCTTTAAATAACATAGTTTTGAGTTAATAAAATCATAAAAATGATATTAATAACCAAAGTGGAAATAAAATCAAATTTGTTCTTACCTTGTACCAAAATAACGATCTGTATGACATAAAACATACTAAAGGAAATAAAATATGTGTTTAAATGTTTTATTTAATCACCAAAAATGATAACAAAATGAGGCTCAACAGTAAGGGGTCGAAGTCTCAAACCTACTTTGTAAGGGGTCCAATGCACTATAAGTGGGATTTGGTGGCATCAATTATAATCTATAGGGCCTTTGCAAGTCCATGTTGGCATCAATGACAATTTCATGAAAAATATCCCCCTTTGTCATTGGTGACAACAACTCATGCTCCCGTTTTCTCTTCATCTATCCCTTTGTCTTCATATCTCCCCCTTTGGAATCAATGGAAAAGGGTGACTACATATCTGTATACGAAATCACTAATCACTACTCCCCATGTCAATATGGACGATCCTAGGAACTGTATGTATGTCCGGAGTAGTCATTATTTCTTCCTTTGAGTTCATCCTCTAGTATCACAAACTCAAGGTGTGCTAAGGTCTTTGAGATACCTTACACTTGGATTTCCATATGGAAGTCATCTACCCTACCCTGATCAACCTCTCCTATCTGCACCTGCTCAGTCTTCTTCATCCATACTTTCTTGTTGGAACTTGTCCTTTCAATATTTGTTCCTCCATTTCTACTGGATTTCCTTGATGAGTTGTATGAGACCCTCCTCATGGGTTGTTTATGTATACTCCAACAATATTTAGTGTTTTTCCCAAATCTACTGCAACTATAACACCTCATCGCACGACAATATGCAACAATGTGACCAACATGGTTGCATGCCCAACATCTAATTGAGATGTTGGAAATTCCAACATTCTTTGATCAACTTCATGTCTCCATGCATGAAAATGTCTTTAACTATAGGCCTTTCTCTTCTGATCTTCAAATCTTCCTGCATTGGTCTTCTTCCAAGGTTCATCAGTTCTTCTTGCTGATGTATAGGAAGGAATCTTCCTCAGTTGACTTCTTTGACTCTCACATTCTTGGGATTTTTGAGAAAACCCACTGCATGTGTAGAGTCTTAATGGGTGACATGTGGAAAAAACATGTCCAACTTGATTACATGTCCAGCATATGACTGAGTCATTGGGCCTTCCACCACTTCTTCTTCCATAGAGTCTACACTCTCTAACTTTATGACCAAATTTAGAACAAAAATAACAATAACCATTGAAACCACTTTCATACTTGGGTCATGGAGTTGGTTCTTTTTCCATCTTTCTTTGAGGAATAAACCTAACCCTTTGATTCTTCCTTGAACTTCCAAAGTCCTTTTTGTCATGTGCAGGTGTATGGGGAGAAACTTTGGACATTGATGGACCTGCTTCTGGAGTCTTCGAAGAATAAGTGTCATATTCATATTTTTCCTCTTGTAACCAAGACCAGTTTTGTCGAGTGGAGATCTTTGGCAGTCCAAGATCTTATCTAGGACAAATGAACTGTCCTTGCACTTGACAAAATCTTCATCCTTCTCACCTTTTTTCCTAATACCAGCTACCTCCATTTCTAGCTTCTAGATTATCTTCTCCTTTTATTCCAGCTGAATCTTGAGGATTTCTTCTATCCTCTTGGATTCCTCCAGTTGAGCCTTCAGATCATGATTGACCTCTCTAGTTTCTTCAAGCTCTTCAACAAGATCTTTTGGTTCTTCCTTTTGATTGATTGATTTAGTCTTTAGTTGTTCAACTTCAACATCCTTGTCTTTCATCTGATCCCACAACTCTTGGTACCTATGTTAAAGCTTCACAAGAAACACTTTCATTGTCATGGTATTCTGCTGATATTCATTCAAGGAGTCCAATATTTTCTTTTTAAACTTTGTGAAGTCACTCTAGTTCAGATTTATTGTGTTCAGGAATCAATTGGCTCTGAGATCAATATTCAACAACGTGAGATGTATCTCATGTGCAATATTTGATAGTTGTTCATCATCATCTACAAGAAATTTCTCAATTTCATCACATAAGCTATCATTACAATCACAAGAGTTCATACCTTTACTAGAGTCCTCTTCTTGCTTCTCTTCTTCTTGATTGATCTCTTATGGGGGATTGTCTTCTAATTCCGAATCTCTTTCAGGTTCTAGTCTTTCTTTCTAATACTGACTTTACAACTTGAACCATAAGTCTTTGATTGAAGTGTACTCCCCTACAACTTATTTCACTAAACTGGGAAGTCCATCCATGAGGAACTTCAAGGATGTAGTATTGTCCTTATTTTATTCCTTCCGTGGAGATGATTTTCCCTTCTTGTTTGATGGAGCGGGTGTATTGATAACAATCTCCCAAACACCAAATTTCTTTAGATAAGCCTTCATTTTTCTCCTCTAACTGAAATAATATGTAATATGAAGTATAGGCATGTCATTGCTTGAAGACTCTTCTTTTTCTTCCATTGTGTCTCCACGGATCTCCTTCAAGCTTGTTAAGATTGTGATGAAGGTCAACTCTGATACCAATTGTTGGACACAATGGCCACACTGAGAGGGAGCTTTGAATCATTGTGTGAGCAATTTTAAACTTTTTACCTTCTTTTAGTCAATTAGAGAATATCAATCATTATGTCATAAATTGCATAATCAAATTCATCATGAGTCATAAGCAGAACATCACATCAAAAAAAGACACAAGAATATATGAAATTTTGATCTTTATTTATTGTACATGGAAGACAACAATCTTCTCAATTACAAGAAGAACCAACTTATGAAAAGAGCACCAACTCTCATAACAAGAACCAACCTGGTTTTTATAGCTCCAACTAAGAACGGTTGGAGGAGTCCAATCCTCAAGTCCAAGATTCTTCTTGAAAGAAATTATATGGCTTTGATGCATAACCAACCTCTACTCTACACATCAATCTTTGCTCATCACTTTTCTGGTCTACACTGCTCATCAATATCTGGTCAGCCTTCTCATCAATCTCTAGTCAATCTTCTCATCAATCTCTGGTCAATATGCTCATCGATCTCTGGTCAATCCTGCAGGTCTTATGCTCATCACTGTTGCAACAGTGCCAAGTCTTCTCATGTATATCCTTGAACACCCCATCATACCTAGTCACTTGTCAAGTAGTTTTTCTATGCTTTCACTAATCATAAGGCATGCATCATCATGCATCATCATCAGAGGCCAGGGGCATCATTGTCAAAGGGTATGCATCATCATCATCAAATATACATCATCATCATCTCATTGTGCATATTTTATGCATCATCAACATCAAGTATACATCATAGTGTATAGGAGAGCATCATCACACTATGGTATGCATGTACATCATATTTTATAGGAGTGCATCAATATCATAGAGTGTACATCATTATCACATGCATTATCTTCATAAACTATATCATATCATAACATAAATTTATGCAACATCAAAATCATAGCATCCATAATTACTTCAAATATATATACCAATATAAAGGCCCACATACTAAGATCATAGATGAACTCTATCAATGAGAGACATGTGCCATCACAAGAGAAACCATAAGAATGAACCATACATTTCTGAATATCACAACATGAATAAATAGTAGACAAACCAAAATAAACTCTTAATCAAGTCATCACATATCCCTTGTAACAATATTTCCAACAAGCTAAGAATTTTGTAATTCTGATTCCGTATGAGAAAGTTGTGCCAATTTTAGTGAAGATGCCCATAAATTTCTCCTCCACAAAGTTTCTCACTTTTCTCCAAGATTTGCGAAAATAATGAGAGAATTGATGATGAACAAATGAAATGTTTGATATATTTTTGGAGTGTGAGAATGTGTTTAAATACACATTCAAGTGGACATATCTCATGCTTCCCGAATTGTCTTCAAAGGAAAGAATTTGTATTAATTTGAATTTAATTTTTGACTTTAAACATCTTACCACCTCAATGGTCAACCTTATGTATTTTTATTATTTTTCTTACCACCTCAATGGCCATCCTTATGTATTTTTCGTACCACCTCAATGGTAAACCTTATGTATTTTTATTATTTTTCTTTTAAAACATCCTTCAAAGCCAACCACATAATTAAAAATTCATGTGAGTGAGTCCTCCACATATTCATAGGGTTGCATCAAGCCACTGAAGATTTTAATGGAACGCCATGTGCAAGGTTCCATCCTGGGCTTCAAGCTTGTCACTAAATGGACCATCATCAAGCCAATATGTGTGTGGGTTCCTTAACCACATCAAGTGTAAGTAATGGGCATTAAGGTCTTCACAAGGTTCCATTGCTTTATTAAGTCACCAAAGACCACATCATTATACCATCTAACCATGTTAAGTGCAAGTAGTGGGATCCATGAACTTTGAAAGGGTATCAGGTTCTTCATTAGGGGTTCCATGGGATTCTTCATCATACTAGGGGTTTCATAGCCTGTCAAGGACTATACAAGGTCATCATCATCATAGAAGAGCTCCATGACCCCAATAAGGTTTGAAAGGTCATCAAACCACTAAGTGTGGATCCAAGGAATTCATCAGGGCTTCTACAACAAACAAGAGGCTTCATAGGATTCTTCAACAACCTCAAGGGTCAATATCTATCATGACAACATCTGTGGGGTATCTGGGTCTTCTTGTGGGGTACTATGATACCCTTTGAGTAGGAATGACCACAAAATGGGTCATTAATGCTTCTCTAACCCATATAGGGGTTCTCCATCATCCATCAAGGCTTCAATACCATCACAGGGGTATTCAACACCATCAACATGGTCTTCAACATCGTCAACAAGGTGGTGGCTCCAAGATCCATCCTTATGGGTAAAAGGACCTTGTCAACTAGGTACAAGGTTCCTCAAGGCACAAACCCAGTCTGTAAGTGGTGCAAGAGGGATTTGGTTGCATCAACGACAATCTACAGGGCCACTGCAAGTCCATGTTGAAATCAATGACATTTTCATCAACACCCAATACCTAAAATCCCCTAAAAACACAATAAAAGATCTATCTATCTCTCCATATCTCTCCTTTATGTCTCCCCCTACCACTAACAACTCTCTCTCTCTCTCTCTCTCTCTCTCTCTCTCTCTATCACACACACACTATTACACATAAATCTCATCACCATCATGTGTTGAGGCTTAAAACATCAGAATTTTCCCTCAAATCCCAAATTGTGAAGTTGGGCAGTGGCCCAGACTCCTACTTTCGATATTTGAGTCCACCACTGCCTTTTCACTTAATGAAAATGGGGTTACCCTCTTAAGTAACTCCCATTGTCTCTTTTCAATGAGCCATTCCATTGCTTCCTGCCTTTGATCAAAGAGCGGTTCCATCTTGGTAACACTTTGTTTGCATGGAAGAAAATAGGTGCTTGAGTCAAAAAGAGAAAAAGAGAATATTCATGAAGCTTCTTGAGGGAAGACTTTGTGGAACCCTCATCCCTACTCCTGTGGACCACCTGGACTTGAGATCCCCCTAGTAGATCTCCCTTGCACCTCACCCACCATTTTCTCAAACATTCCATCCTCCCAAGGCCTATAAAACCTAGCTCATACCCCATGGTTGAGAGAGAGAAAATTTATGTTGTTGCATTGAGATTTTGGGAAAATCTAGGGTGAGCATAGGATGAGCAAGTTGGAGATTTTGAGGATAAGGCATGGCATGTGAAGGAGCATCACAACACTAAGGAAATGGTTGTAATATTTCATCTTAATTTTTAATGCAAAGTTGGTTCCTTTCCCATAGGAGACACTTGCTTCATCGCCATAGGAGACACTTGCTTCATCGCCATAGGAGACACTTACATCATACTACAGAAAATCCAAAGGATTCATTCTAGATATCTACAAGCTCTAGGGCAAGTATTCCATCCTTGTTGTTTACTCATTTGTTCTAGATCTAGACCATTCAGTCCTAGAGGAATAGCTCTTGTTCGCAAGAGGTGCATTTTTCCTAGCAACAAATTTAGCGACCATACTGGGGAAGAGAATTTAGCACATCTGATCTTCCTTGGTTTTCAAACGCTTGTTTGAAATCCAAACTCCATATTTTTCGGTGATCGGGTCTACTAGATTTTCTAGTGAGATCTTGGTTCAGTATAACCAGATCTACTCTGATGTGAGGCACATCTACTTTTTGTACTTAATTTTCTTGATAATTTCATGATTTGATGCCAGTGTTTCAGCACCTAAATTTCTCTTTTTTACCATTCTTTTTGTTTTTATATCTATAGCAGTCATTGCACATGCATAGAGAACAATAAGAGGTGCCACCACCCTTTATCAGTAGTCATTAAGTGATGCCACCTGTTACAACCTAAGCTATACTTAGTGGTTTTTGATCAAGTGATCCTCATGAACCGGACAAGGATAACTTGTTCGAACTTCAGAAGACCTTCAGTCTTGCTTCTGGGAAACCTTGTTGTACTATATCACATGTTCATACCCCATGTGGGAATTGTAATAAATGTTCTAGCATGATAGTGTCTTTAAAAGACTCTGTCTCTTAGACTTCATTTGTCAATCCGATCATCCCAGGGTGTTTTTTCCCTTGGTTATTATTGGTTGTTGAATAAACAACTGATAATTTCTGAGTTTTTCACTCCATACCTACAAAGTTGGGGTGGTCGGCTTGGAATTTAGGCCTACTGAGGTTATTAGAGTCTATGTGTCAATGTATAAACATGCTAGGCATCATGGTTGAGTCATATGAACATGTCTAAGTCCCCCTAGGTTTTTTTAACCTTTTAATTTTTTTAATTTTTTTAGTGTTTTTTATTAAAATTTAATTTTTCCAAAACTTAGGCTATTTTTTAATAGTTTAATTGGAAAAATTGATTTTGTAATAAACATGGGCCAAATAATTAGTTTGAGTCATGTAGGTGCTCATTTTCAAGCTAAGAGAACCATGTAAACCCATGGACCCACTATTTCCTAGTTTTGAGTGATTTTCCATCACTCAGGTCAGAAAGCCCCAAAAAATCAATTATTGATTATTTTAATTAATAAATTGATGAATAATGGAGCAAATCCAAAATCCTAGATTAGTGGATTCTCAACCGATTTGATTGAAATAAGTCAGATCTGAACCAGATGGACTAGATCTGACAAATCCTTGACTGAAGGAGGTGATCTGGACAGATCCAGAGTTGAATTTTAGCATCCTTTAAGGGGAATTTCACCCTCCCTCTCTCCTCCACACGTTTGGGCTCATCTGGACGAGCTTTGGTGGATGCTTCAGTCAACAGGTTGAGGTGTCAGTTAGATCAGCCCCCCGATTGACAATTGCACTTAGTGAGACTCAGATCTAGCTCAGCTAGACACAGATCAGGCATTGATGGACTCTCCTTCAGCTACAGTGGTCTATCTCCTTGTGATTTGCACCCCCCTGGGCTGGATATTCTTTTTTGTATAAATAAAGCTCAGGCTCCCTCTTCCAAGCTAGTTAGAGGTGGATTGAGGAGCTGTTTCCATTGTAATACTACTATATTTTGTTAATAAAAAATATTTGGAGGATATACCGTGTAGTGCATGTGTTTGTGTGGATTCTCAGTGTTATGCTTCTAGTGTGGTAACTACAATTGCTTTCCAATTTCTGTGCTTCTTTCTTTTTCTGGCTTCAAGGATTCGGTTGAATCAAGTAAGGGTGTAAACTAGGCACGTTATATTTCTTGCTATTGTTTATCCATATGATGTATGCTCAAGAATTTCAGTTATATGCTTAAATAAGATTATTTTTGCATGATCTTTCATTTTTGTTGCTTTATAAATCTATATCCAGATCTCATGAGGTGTTGTGCAGGCTTGTGTTATCTAGTTACAGGTTCCTGATTGGATGAAGGTGTGTATCAAGATTGATTTAATTCCTTATCCAATAATCTCAATACTCTGTCCCTCAGTGCTCCATAAAAGGGCCTCCTTTCATCTTGCTCCATTCAAGCAATGAGCCGATCTTCTCTCCTCTTCTTCTCATTTCTTTAAAAAAATCAATCTTTCGGTTACCTGTCTCTCCCTCTTATGATCAGATCTAGTTCTAAGAATTGAATATATATTGTTAGATCTATTTCATAAGAGTCTTTCTACTTATATCTGTAATTTCATAAAGAATATCATTCATAAATATAGATCTAGGTGTAGGAATTTCCTTTTTTGCAAGTAGCTAAAGCATAGATCTAAAGCTTGCTCATAAGGTCGTTTAATTTTTTCATTATTGAAATATTTAAATCTTGTAAGAAAAGTGCATATCTCATTGTCTTCCCAAACAACAAGCCAAGATCCCAAGGAAAGCTTGCTTTCCTTGGTTCCTTTTTCCAAAACTAGGGTAGCCACTTCTAACAATTTTTTACTTAGTTTTTTTCGGTAACTAGCGTGGTGACCCAAAACACTTTTAAGTGTGTTTGGGAAAATTTGATTTTAATTTATCACTATTTTTTTAGCATGTCTAACAAAAAAGAGAAGGAGAATCTGCCCATTTTCTAACTCTTGGATGAACCAGAGCTTCCCGGAAGCTTCCCCCACCGTTGTGTTTTGAGTTTAGCTTGTTACAAGCTTGTTGTAATCCTTTGGATCCTAGATAACAAGGAACAAAGTGCATCAATTTCAATTTTCTGATATTGTAAATTTCTGCTAATAAAAACAAAAGATCTTTTCGAATAGGCTCTTTCGATCCTATTCACCATCCCCCCGGGGGGATTTGCGTCCGTGTCTTTTTTTTGCTTTTCGTTTATATTTTTTTGAATCTAGCGTAGTTATAATCTGTAGGGTAGTATACTTTGATTATAATCATTTCCATATTCCATACCTGAGGTTTCAAAGTAATTTTAATACTTACCCCACGACTTCCCGATTGACCCGAAAGGGGAAAGAGATGCGTGGTAGGACTAATTAGAAAACCAGCATTGTGTATATTTGTTTTCTTTTTCATCAATTGTTTCATCAGCTATAATAAAATTAATCCCTCCTTGATTCCCTGATTGAGATCCACTTGGATCGAAAGAGGTTCCTAGAGGGTTTTCTTTTTAACAAGAACACCTATCTTAAAATTTACCAAAATTGACAAGACTCCGGTGTGTATGATTTGCACTTGGCTGCGGTTCATCCAATCAGTCTAGCTACATCAAAAGCACTTGAGTGAATAGAATAATTAGGATTCACTCTCCCAAATTGACAAACCATCAGGTGAAAATCCAACACCTCGATTAAACCATTACGGTGGAAAAATAGCCAAAGGAAGCAAGAACTCCTGAAAAGTGACCTCAGGGCGTCGATCTCTATTACACCTGTGGGTGCATTATGAACAATAGCCTCATAGACTCCATTCAGCCCATATATTCCTTGCGGGTATCTGTGAAGGTATAGTTTTGGAGATACTCCAAGTACTCTCAGGTATATCTGGAGTCCCCCCCTTCACCTAATTTTAATCAACTCATATTTCACATTAACTTAAAACATACCAAGAGGCAATCACAAAACATTCACTCCAAACACATGCAAGTAATATATTTTGACTCCATTTTAAGACACTGGCTATTTTCTTTGTCTCTCTATATATATATTGTGTCTCAGCATTGTGCTTTCATGCGCTCATTTTGTATCTTGTCATCTATGGTTGTTTATGGTTAAATTTCAAACTCCAAAGTAACTCATTCAATTTAACATCACCATACTAAATAATTTTTCCTTCGTAACTTAATAGGGTCTAACCCCCTTGGCTTCGTTAGGAGTTGAGCCTAAATGGAGGAGTCAAGAACAAGGTGACAGCCTTGACTCGAGACTTGCCCCCAAGGACACACCGAGTGGCTTGAATATTTCTACCACGTGACCCAGATGTGTGAAAGTCGGAGACACTTTTTGGTGCCGTTGCCGAGGATACATATTTTTATTCCCGAGTACGACTTAGCTTAACTTTTTTCTAAACAACTAAAAAGATAAAAAAATAATTTGATTGATCTTTTCTTTAAAAAACATAAAAATTAAAACTCAATCCATCTGGCGACTCCACTGTCTAACATCCCTCCAAGAATTTCTACCTAAAGAAACCACCATCAATTATTCAATTCTCTCCCTGATCCCAAAAGGTTTATTAGGGAAATATTGAATAGGTAAACTTCTCATAGAAACCTTGAAGATTTAGGAGACCAATCCCTCTCAGATATCCATCACATATTTGTAGAGAGTCATGTTCACCAATCTCAAGAAATGACGGAGTTAGTCACCCCCCTTGACTTTTCTCAGATAGCAGGTGCTCCCCATGCCATTCCAAAAGATGCTATCAAGAAGCTCCCCATATGTCACGGCAATAATTCCATCACTGCCAAGTCTCACCTTTGAAAGTTTGAAAAGCACCTAGTCAGTTATTGCAATGATGATGCCCATGACCGTGACGATGTCAAAATGAAGCTCTTTGCTTTATCCTTATAAGATGATGCTGAAGAATGGTACTTCCACCTAGATGATGATTCATATAAAACTCTTAGTGAATTCCTAGAGGGTTTTAAGAAGAAATGGGGAGAAAAGAAAGAACCTAGACATCTGCTTGCTGCCCTTCATAACATTAAGAATATGGAGAATGAAACCATGGATTAATTTAACACTAAGTTCAGGCATGTGGTTGCGGACCTCCCTAATGAAATCAAGCCAAAGGATGCCTCCATCCTCATATCTTACATCGAATATTTCACTGGTTATTTGAGGTACCAATTAAGAGACAAAGAGCTGGCCAATCTAAAAACTGCTCAGGAATTGGCTGAGAAAATAGAAAAGAATATGTAGTCTTCAGGCAAGTCCAACATTCTAGGTCACACTAGGGGAAACAATTCCTGCAACAAATAAACCAAGGGTAAAGCCGTTGAATCAGAAGAAAAGGTAACTTCTAAAGATCCCATGGAAAAGGTGACGGACATGATAAAAAACTTGGTTACTAGTCAAAACCAACTAATGGCCAATCATTATACACACTTGAATCACATTAATAATAAATTGATCACAATGGAAAAGAATAATGGACCTAGGAACTTTCAGCCCAAGAAAAATCAGATGTATCAAAATAAATTTCCTCAGCAGGAGCCTAGGATTCCAAACCAGTTAGACTCAGCTAACATGGTAGAAGGAGTAATTTCATGGTGTAGACCCTGTGAACAATTCCACCAAGAAAGCACTTGTTATGTTGCAAATCAAGTCATGGAACACAAACTTCTCGAGTTCAGTAGTCAGGAAACAACTTCAAGCGAGCCTGATCATGTATACATGGTAGGCCAGGCCTACCCTTTGTCACCATCTAAACAGTACAAGCCTAAGGATGAAACCATTGCAAAATCTTATTGTGAAACTTATGATGAAAACTGTAATGTACATGATGGGACTCCTACGTGTTCTCCATATGATGTTGACAGTATGGAAGGTTTACTGCCTTGTGACCTTTTCTATAAAGAAGACAAGTATGAAATGAGGACAAGTATAACTTGGAGCATGATACAAGTGACGAAGACTCCCTTATCTCCGACAAAGATGTTGATGAGGAGTCCTGGACATTCATGGAAAATCCAGTCTGTGACATGAATAAAGAGGAAAATAATGAACCAACAAATTTTGATGGTTTTGTTGATTTTTCTATCTATGGCATATCTGAAGGAGGGAGCATGGATCTGGAGACATGGGCATATCCTATAATGGAAGAGGAGCATTCAAAACTCTTATATGATCATTCAGAGTCATATCATGCAGAGCCGCACAAACGTATCAATAATGAAGACATGGAGAAGAAGTGTTGTGAAAAGACAGAGGTGATGCAGTTAGTAGAACATCAGTCTCAACTATCATCTTCACATATAGAGTCTCCTCATGATTTGGAGCCACTTGGGGCTTATACAGGGAATTATCATCTGGTAAGCTTCGATGATTAGTATGATGGTGTAGTCAATCTGCCTCAACACTCTAATTTGTATATCAACACTGTCCAGTCATGGATAGAAGCAGCCTACGCAAACAATTACCAGTTTGGGAGGAAGTTTGATGATATTATGCATGCCTATGATCTCCCATCCATCCCACCCATTCTGAATCATCACACAAGTTTGCATTTTCTGAATAAGGTATCCTAACTTTGGCTGGTAACCAAAGACAAGGAATTTTTTTTTATGTTAATAAAATGCTTAGGTCGTTACATTGGATTTTTTATTACACCTAACCTTTTATATCATGCTTAGAGTAGGAAAATAAGCCCCTAAAAGAGGGCATTTAATTTCTGCATTTACGTTTTGTACTTAGCTATATTAAACCCTTTTTTTTCATTAGTTAATTACATTTATTTTGTTTAAATAAATCAGCTTAATGGTTCATTTGGTTTTTATATAAAGCTTGTGCTAATGAGGTTTTCTTTTCAAGTTCAGATGTTTTTACAAGGTATATAAACCACATATTATGGTGTTCTCATATCCTCTCCTTGCCTTAAAGACCAGATCGAGCACACCTCCCGCAGTTGGAGCTAGAATGTTACCACCTAAGTTGTACTTAGTGGTTTTTGTTCAAGTGAGCATGGTGAACCGGACAAGGATAACTTGTTCGGACTTCAGAAGACCTTAAGTCTTGCTTCTGGGAAGCCTTGTTGTACTATATCACATGTTCATACCCCATGGGGGAATTGTAATAAATGTTCTAGCATGATAGTGTCTTTAAAAGACTTAGTCTCTTAGAATTCATTTGTGAATCCGATCAGCCCAGGGTGTTTTTTCCCTTGGTTATTATTGGTTGTTGAATAAACAACTGATAATTTCTGAGTTTTTCACTCCATACCTCCAAAGTTGGGGTGGCCGGCTTGGAATTTAGGCCTATTGAGGTTATTAGAGTCTATGTTTCAATGTATAAACATGCTAGGCATCATGGTCGAGTCATATAGGATTTTTCAACTTTTTATTTTTTTAATTTTTCAGTTTTTTTTATTAAAATTTAATTTTTCCAAAACTTAGGATATTTTCTAATAGTTTAATTGGAAAAATTTATTTTGTAATAAAAGTGGGCCAAATAATCAGTTTCATTCATGTAGGTGCTCATTTTCAAGCTAAGAGAACCATGAAAACCCATGGACCCACTATTTCCTAGTTTTGAGTGATTTTCCATCACTCAGGTCAGAAAGCCCCCAAAAATCAATTATTGATTATTTTAATTAATAAATTGATGAATAATGGAGGAAATAAAAAATCCTAGATCAGTGGATTCACAACCGATTTGATTGAAATCAGTCAGATCTGAACCAGATTGACTAGATTTGACAAATCCTTGACTGAAGGAGGTGATATGGAAAGATCCAGAGTTGAACTTTAGCATCCTTTATGGGGAATTTCACCCTCCCTCTATTATCCACATGTTTGGGCTCATCTGGATGAGTTTTGGTGGATGCTTCAGTCAACAGGTTGAGGTGTCAGTGAGATCAGCCCCCTGATTGACAGTTGCACTCAGTGAGACTCAGATTTGGCTCAGCTAGACACAGATCAGGAATTGATGGACTCTCCTCCAGCTATAGTGATCTATCTCCTTATGATTTGCACCCCCTTGGGCTGGATCTCCTTTTTTGTATAAATAAAGCTCAGGCTGCCTCTTCCAAGCTAGTTAGATCTGGATTGAGGAGCTGTTTCCATTGTAATACTTCTATATTTTGTGAATAAAGAAGCTTTGGAGGCTATACCATGTAATGCATGTGTTTTTGTGGATTCTCAATGTTATGCTGCTAATGTGGTAACTGCAATTTCTTTCCAATTTCTATGCTCCTTTCGTTCTCTAGCTTCAAGGATTCAGTTGAATCAAGTAAGGGTGTAAACTAGGCAAGTTATATTTCTTGCTATTGTTTATCCATATGATGTATGCTCAAGAATTTCATTTATATGCTTAAATAAGATTATTTTTGCATGATCTTTCATTTTTGTTGCTTTATACATCTATATCCAGATCTCACGAGGTGTTGTGCAGGCTTGTGTTATCTAGTTGCAGGTTCCTGATTGGATGAAGGTGTGGATCAAGATTGACATCATTCCTTATCCAATAAGCTCAAGAATCTATCCCTCAGTGCTCCACAAAAGGGCCTCCTTTCAGCTTGCTCCATTCAAGCAACGAGCCGACCTTCTCTCCTCCTCTTCTCATTTCTTTAAAAAAATCAATCTTCCGGTTACCTGTCTCTCCCTCTTATGATCAGATCTAGTTCTAATAATTGAATATATATTGTTAGATCTATTTCATAAGAGTCTTGCTGCTTAGATCTGTAATTTCATAAAGAATATCATTTCATAAAGATAGATCTAGGTGTAGGAATTTCCTTTTTTGCAAGTAGCTAAAGCATAGATCTAAAACTTTCTCATAAGGTAGTTTCTTTTTTCATTCCTCAAAGATTTAAATCCTGCGATAAAAGTGCATATCTCATTGGCTGCCCAAGTAGCAAGCCAAGATCCCAAGGAAAGCTTGCTTTCCTTGGTTCCTTTTTGAAAAACTAGATTAGCCCCTTTTAACAAATTTTTACTTAGTTTTTTTGGTAACTAGCGTGGTGACCCAAAATACTTTTAAAGTGTGTTTGGGCACATTTGATTTTAATTGCTCTCTATTTTTTTAGCAGGTATAACAAAAAAGAGAAGGAGACTCTGCGCATTTTCCGACTCTTGGACGAACCAGAGCTTCCCGGAAGCTTCCCCCACCACTGTGTTTTGAGTTTAGCTTGTTACAAGCTTGTTGTAAGCCTTTGGATCCCGGATAACAAGGACCAAAGTGCATCAATTTCAATTTGATGATATTGTAAATTACTGCTAATAAAAACAAAAGATCTTTTCGAATAGGCTCTTTCGAGCTTATTCACCATCCCCCTTGGGGGGATTTGCGTCTATGTCTTTTTTTTGCTTTTCGTTTATCTTTTTTTTAATATAGCATTGTTTTTTTTTGCTTTTCGTTTATCTTTTTTTTAATCTAGAGTAGTTCTAATCTGCAGGGTAGTATACTTTGATTTATAATAATTTCCATATTCCATATCTGAGGTTTCAAAGTAATTTTAATACTTACCCCATGACTTCCCGATTGATATGAAAGGGGAAAGAGATGAGTGGTAGGTATAATTAGAAAACCGACATTGTGTATCTTTTTTTTATTTTTCATCAACTGTTTCATCAGCTATAATAAAATTAACCCCTCCTTGATTCCTGGAGGGTTTTCTTTTTAACAAGAACACCTATCTTAAAATTTACTAAAATTGACAAGACTCCGGTGTGCATGTTTTTCACTTGGATGTTATTCATTCAATTAGTCAAGATGCATCAAAAGCACTTGAGTGACTAGAATAATTAGGATTCACTCTCCCAAATTGACAAACCATCAGGTGAAAATCCAACACCTCGATCAAACCATTACGGTGGAAAATTGCCCAAAGGAAGCGGGAACTCTTGAAAAGTGACCTCGGGGTGTTGATCTCTGTTACACCTATGAGTGCATTATGAACAATAGCCTCAGATACTCCATTTAACCCACATATTCCTTGCGGGTATCCATGAAGGTTTAGTTTTGGACATACTCCAAGTACTCTCGGGTATATCTAGAGTCCACCCTTTCGCCTAATTTTAATCAACTCATATTTCACATTAACTTAAAACGTACCAAGAGGCAATCACAAAACATTCACTCCAAGCACATGCAAGTAATATCTTTTGACTCCATTTTAAGGAACTGGCTATTTTCTTTCTATATATATATTGTGTCTCAGCATTGTGCTTTCGTGCGCTCATTTTGTATCTTGTCATCTATGGCTGTTTATGGTTAAATTTCAAACTCCTAAGTAACTGATTCAATTTAACATCACCATACTAAATAATTTTGCCTTAGTAACTTAATAGGGTCTACCCCCGTTGGCTTCGTTAGGAGTTGAGCCTAAATGGAGGAGTTAAGAACAAAGTGATAGCCTTGACTCGAGACTTGCCCGCAAGGACACACCGAGTGGCTTGAAGATTTCTACCACATGACCCAGGTGTGTGAAAATCGGCAACACCACTTCTCTATCATAGTGGACAAAAGGCAGTCCCAAAGCAGTAACGCTTTGTCACCAACCCTCTTCAAGTGGTTCTAGGTAGGTTTTCCACACCCTTGTGATTTCAAAGCTTAGTTTATTTTTCTTTCTATTCTATGTGTTTTTTGGGCTTCATTCTTGAGATCTAGACTATTAGAGTCAAATTTTAATAGTCGTAAATGATTGATTTTCTTTGGTTCAAAGAGCTAGTTTACATCCATCTATTTAGTTGCTTGTATGCTTGGTTTTGATTTTCAAAAGGAGTTCTTGGAAGTTAGTAGAGTTAGATCTCTTTTTACTGTATGATAGACTGAAAAGGAATCTTTTATTTTCATATTTTTCTTTTGGTCTTTGTGAGTTTGAGGAAGACTGCTTTTTTATTTTGATTCAAAAAAAATTGTTGACATTTGATCATAATTTTGTTTAAAGATGAATCATTGGACCCCTAATTAGCTTCAAAAGATTTTAGATATCCATGTTCTTCTTTCCTTTTAATACACTCTTATCTTGTCAAAATAAAAATATATCATAGTTATAAGTTAGATCTTTTCATCTTTTGAAGAAAATTGAAAAAGTGCTTAGTGTACCTTTTAGTGCTAGTGTCTTTCTTTTTAGGAAAATAGATATTGATTCGTTGTTTCTTTCAAAGATCAGTGTAGAAGTGTGTTTCTTGTTTGCATTTGTTTTGAAAAGATAAGTTCAGTGTGACTATTTGGGAAATCTTTTGTTTTGAAATAGAATTGAAACATGCTCTCCTTCCCGTAAGTAGGGCATACTTTGAATGGTAAAGTAAAAAAATTGCATTCCATATTGCATGGTTTTACATTTCTATATACACTTCATGCGTTCACCTAAATGTTCAAGATAAAATTAATGGTAGCTTTAGGTTAAAAATTTTAGTAAACTGAGCAATAGGATAGAGACGTGTTTCGACGTATCTAAACATAGGAGCTGTCGTTCATTTTTCTGCACTGCATCCTGGGAGTTGTGTGGTTTTTCCACATACTGTCGGTGTATCGAGCAACCTTTCACGTACCCTTGAGGTATATTAAAAGGTACTTCACATACTCAATTATATATTGGAAGGCCCCTTTTGAATGGTTGTGCATTAGAAAACACTAAGAAGGATTTGAGTTCCCACGTACATTGCGTATATAGATAGACCCTTCTAGGATTCCCTAATCCATCTGAGAAAAACCTTTTGGTCGTCTTGTCAACACAATACACTAAGAACAACACTTGGGGAGACTACTACACATGTACTGTCTAGGTAATTGGGTATTTGGGAAAGGGAATGGTCCCAATCCTCCTTGTTGTGGTTTACTGATGGACCTTACGGTGTATCACGAGTTGCAAAGACTTGAAAATCCTAGTGAGGAACTGGCTTTTTTCATCCCCTCTTGTCACCTAAGTTTTATTATGGGCTTTATCTTATGTAGGAGAGTTTTTGTGTGTTTTTCTATTTTTCAAACCCTAGGTTAGGATTTTAGTGACCAACAATCTGGCTGAGTTTGCTTTGAGACGATCCATAAGAGTTCAAGGATTTCTACCTAACCTTCCTCCTATTGTAGGAAAAATACCAATGGAAGCCATAGAACAAGGTGTCGCAACTGATTCTCATGTGGAAGAGAATCCAGCTGTGGAGGTGGGGGAATAATTCACTACCTATGACAATACCTTGGTCGAACAACCTCCTATGGCTGACACTGCTTTCCATTTTCCAATGGAAGGTCATGTTGTTTCATCAAATTGGGTTGATCTCCCATTTGATGATACCGAGGGGACATGATATGGCCCTAATGCTCCTTTTTGGAGTGTTATGGAGAGAAAAATCCTATGGCTTGGGGTGTACCACAATAGACAGCTATACACAAGAAATCAATCCTTTCCTGATATGCAAAATAAACCAAACATATAACACTAAGGGACCTTGAATCATACCTTATTCCAGATGGTTGAAGTAGATCCCCGTTGAGATTTTTCCAATCCTGCTTGTGCTAACAATTTGATCTCAACAACAGCAAATAAGACAAGCATGCTATATAATATGGTGTTAGATCTACTCTAGCATATACAATCAATAATGTATAAGAAATTAAACATATCAATGGATTCAATATTCATTCAAATGCACATTATTGGACAGGAAAAGATATTTCTATTAATTAAATCAAATATTACACAAGTGACAACCTCTGTCAGCACATATATAAACCAGAGAAACCGAGCCCTCCACTTGGGCCTCTACCACCTCAATCCTCCATCTCTCGATAGCAAGCTCACAAGCAAAGCCAATCTTGGGAAGAACACAAATTGCTCCAAAGGGAAAAAAGGATGTAGACTCAAGTATATGCAAGCTATGGAAACAATGGAATATAGCTTCATTGGTCTTCAATTCCTCCTCCTCAATTTATCCAAGGGGTTCCTTATATAGCACTCTGAAGGAGTAATGGAGGGTCATATCTAAGCAATCTCAAGGCATATGGCAGGACAATATTCAAGTGGTTCAGACTCTTATGAAGGAAAAATCCAAAAGTATTTGAATTTATGCACACATCTCGATGTATGCAGGTTCGAGGTCAAAAGTCGCATGTACACACGAGGATGGGTTTAAAATTTGCATACAACAATAAACAGGGGTTTTTAGGGATGAAATTGGAAACATCAAAGTATAATATCAGTACATGGGGTCTAAAGAGTCTACAGAGGGACAGGGAAAGCCATAAATTATTAAATATTTGATCAACGATGTGTGGTAAAATCAGCTATAATAGATGCCCCCTAATGTGTGAGGTTAGAGGGGTAACATGATGGCCGAAATATATTATAAAATCCATCCCAGAAGTGGAGTGATGAAGAACCAGGTGGAAGAACCATCCATCCATCCGTATAGTATAGTAATCAATCGCTGCATGTGACTGCAAATACATATAGCAGACTCAGATGCATAAGAGGTCAATGACCATGAATAGGCATGATATACAAAATGTTACATGTGTGGTCTTCGCCACGTACAATATATAATAGATCAAAATCTCCAAGATGAAGATATGCAATGGATCAAGATCTACATAATGGCTGAAGATATCTAACATACAATGGAATAATATCATGAGAGCTGAAATCTCATGAACACTGGCACAATCAAGGAGGTAGCATATGTGGAATGCCACCAAGCTGGAAGGTCTTCTACACAAACTGCTATGAGTATTGTTGCCTCCTTTCACACACTTGGGTTATGTGGCAGAAATATTCAAGCCACTCGGTGTGTCCTTGGGGGAAAGTCTTGAGACAAGGTTCTCACCTTGTTCTTGACTCCTCCATTCAGGATAAATCCTACCAAAGCTAAGGAGGGTAGACCCTATTAAATTACTAAGGCTAATTACTTAGTGTGATGGTGTTATATTGATTAAGTTGTTTAGGCATTTTTTTGAAATTAACCAGTGGAAACAAACGATAAAAAGATGCAATATTTAAAGCATATAAGCACAGTAATGACACTCAATATATATATAATCGAAAGAATTGATCAAATAAATCACCAGTGCCTTAAATGGAGTCAACAGAAAAAATAATGTGCTTGCATACGCTCAAAAGAATGTTTTGCAAATGTCTCTTGGTAGATTTTAAATTAATGTGAAATGTGAATGAATTAAATTAGGTGAAAAAGGGGACTCCAGATATACTTGAGGGGTACTTGGAGTATGTCGAAAAGTGAACTTTCACAGCTACCCGCAAGGTGTTTGTGGGATCGAATGGAGTCTCAGAGACTGTGTTCATAATGCACCCATTAGAGTGTGACAGATATTGGTGCCTCGAGATCACTTTCCAGTTGTTCACACTCCTTTGGATATTTTGCCATAGTTTACAGTTCGTTCGAGGCGTTGTATTTTCGCCTGATTGTTTGTCAATTTGGGAGGTGAAGACTAATTAATCTAGTCACTCAAGTGCTTCTAATGCAGCTTGAATGATCAGGCAAACCACAGCCAAGTACAAAGCATACACACTGGAGTCTTTGTTATTTTTAGTAAAATTTAAAAGAGGTGTTCTTATTAAAAAGAAAACCCTCTAGGAACCTCTTTCAGTCCAAGTGGAACTCAACCGGGGAATCGAGGAGGGGTTGATTTTATTATTATTATTAAAATAATTAAGGATATCACATAAAGCATAAATAAATAATCAAACAACAATTTTCTAATTAGACTACCACAACCCTTTCTTCACCTTTCGGCTCAAAAGGAGGCTCGTGGGGTAAGTAATAAAATTACTTTGAAACCACTAGATATGGAATATGACAAATATCATCAGTCAAAGTATACTACTCATGCATATTAGAATTACACTATATTGAAAAAATATGAAAAAATATAAAAAATGACACGGACGCGAATCCCCCAAGGGGGGATGGTGAATAGGCTCGAAAGAGCCTATTCGAAGAGATTTTTATTTTTATTAGCAGAAATTACAATATCATAAAAATTAAATTAATCCACTTGGTCCTTATATGGAATGATACCAAATGTTTACAAATTGCGAAATTTTGAAATTTTGGGAAGACAGCAACCCCCTGGGGGGTTCCGAATGGTCCAAAAATGCTTTCCGGAAAAAAAATCCTCCTATTTTCTGTTATACCTGATAAAAAAAGGTAATATTATCATATTTAAATATTCCCAAATTTACTTTGAAATTACTTTTGGATGAACACACCTTTTACCCAAAAATTCTAAGTTAAAACTAGTTTTTAAAGAAGCGAAAAAAGAACCAAGGAAAGCAAGATTTCCTTGGGATATTGGCCTGATTTTCGGGAAGCCAATATGAAGCAACTAAATTTCTGAATATAAATTTTTATATTCTAAGGAAACAACCATGCATTCAACAAGCTTTAGATCTACTTTCACAGCCTTGAAAAAATACAATTTTCCCTAAAAGTAGATCTAGAATGCTTGTAAAATTTCTTTAGGAATGAGATCTAGTTTATGAGATTTAAGGCAGAACGATATATATAAAATGAGTTCTGAAATTGATAGATCTAAAGAATTTTAAAGCTGCAAAACAAGTAACCGGACTGATTTTTAAAAAAATGAAGGAGGAAGAGGAAAAGAAGAGCGCTTGTTGCTGGAATGGATCTGCAAAAAAGACTAGTTAGTGGAATGCTGAGGGACAATTCCTTCACAAAACAGTCGGATTCCCAATGGATTCAAGCTATATCCAAAGTTCATCCAACCCTTGCCACCTGGAAACTAACAAACAATCCTGCACAAAAACCTAATAAGGTATGGATAGAGATATATGAAAAAAGAGAGGGATTACATGCAAATAAACTTATTTAAACATGTATAATCTGAATCTTCAAACATATATGCTATGAGATTTTGAAAACCAAGTAATATTACTTTCCCAACTATACTCCTCTTGATTGAGTAGAATCATTCAAGATAGATAAGATTCAGATGTAGAAATTGAGAGAAACACACCGGTAACAACAAAAGCTGCAAGACAATGTTAATTCCACACACATAAGAGCATTACACCATTTTGGCCTCCAAAGCTTCACTTTATTACAATAGAAAAATATATTACACAGTATTACAACAACAATATCTCCTCAATCCAACTCTCACTAACTTGGAAAGGAGGTATCCATGCTTTACTTATACAAAAAATCGAAACCCCAGCCCAGAGGGGGCGCAAATCCCGAGGAGATAAACAAATGCAGCTAAAGGAGAGTCCATCAATGCCTAATCTGAAGCTGAACTGAGATTCCACTGAGTTTAACTATCAATCAGAGGGCTGATTGAGCTGACACATCAACCTGCTAATTGAATCATCAACCATAGAGCTTCCAGAAGAGCCCACACGTGTGGAGGAGAGAGAGAGGGCACAATTCCCCATAAAGGAGGCTAAAGTTCAACTCTAGATCTACCCTGATTAGCTCCTTCAGTCAAGGAATTGCAATATCTAGTTAATCTTATGCCGTTGAGACTAATTTCAATCAAATCGGTTGAGAATCCATTGATCTAGGATTTTGGATTTGCTCCATTATTCATTAATTTATCAATTAAAATAATCAATAATTGATTTTTTGGGGCTTTCTGACCCGAGTGATGGAAAACCACTCAAAACTTGGAAATAGTGGGTCTATAGGTTTACATGGTTCTCTTAGCTTGAAAATGTGCACCCCCATGACTGAAACTGATTATTGAGCCCACTTTTATTACAAAACAAAATTTTCCAATTAGACTATTAAAAAATAGCCTAAGTTTTATGGAAAAATTAAAATTTAAAAAACTTAAAGTTTAAAAATTAAAAACATAGGGGGACTTGGACATGTTCATATGACTCGAACATGATTCCTAGCATGTTTATACATTGACACGCAGACTCTAATAACCTCAATAGGCCTAAATGCAAAAGTGACCACCCCAACTTTGGAGGTATTGTGTGAAAAACTTAGAAATTATCAGTTGTTTATTCAACAACCAATAATAACCAAGGGAAAAAAAACCCTGGGATGATCGGATTGACAAATAAAGTCTAAGAGACCGAGTCTTTTATAGACACTATCATTCTAGAACATTTTATTACAACTCCCCTATGGGGCATGAACATGTGATATAGTACAACAATCACTTCCCAAAAGTAATTCTGAAGGTCTTCTAAAGTCCGAACAAATCATCTTTGTCCGGTTCACCAGGCTCACTTGATAAAAACCACTAAGTACAACTTAGGTGGTAACAAGTACATTTCCTACTATGCAAATAAAGGTGTTGAGGTCGAACATAGTAATCCATCGTCTGATTACCGGTCATTGATGTATACCGTTAACAGATGCGAGATCACCCACCGATAATGAAAATGTGAATCAAGGTACTAGAGTGCAATCTAACAATTGTGAATAGATGTGTTGATGTCAAACACTTGGAAGAATCCATCGATCAGGGGACATTAATGTATGCCCAAAACTATCGATGGTGAGAGAACCTACCACTGATGACTGTAAGTCTCAAGAAACTTAAATGACTCTAGACTCCTATCCCAGAATAAATGATCTGAAGTCGATGGGATGGAATCCGCTGGAAGGAGGGAATTAAGGCATACCCCATCAACCATGGGGACTTCACTTAGTGAACCTCTCACATAGCATGCGTGATTGTGGGATATTAAAGAATACCCTTAATTTCGAGAGATTTTGACCCAATTTTTTTTTTTTGAAAACCCCTCCCAATACTTAAAACTTCCTCCCAACCCCTTTTATACCTCAATCCTTGTAAACCACCCTACCCACCCCCACCTTAAACCCCTCATCCCCCAATACCTCCAATATATTGGTTTGATTTTTTATAATTTTAAAACCCACAATATGAACTAACGTGATAGGATATTGGTAAACAAGTGAATCCCCCGTGCCATCAACCGACACGAGGTAGTCAGCAACGCTGTATAATTTTGAAGAACGTTAAGAATATGTGCATGAACCAGTAATAGTACCAAGCATGGATGACATGCAAATTCAAGATAACAGAGGAATGACTGACTCAGGCTTCAACTTTTTTCAAACAAGAGCATAAAGGAAAATGGTGACTGAAGGTAGGCAGCATGGACTCGATATGCAAACCGAGACATCTTTGTGACACAGGAGGCATCAACAAAGGCTCCATAGGGACTGTAATCTTAACCAATAAGTGGATATAAAATTAGACTAATGAGTACAACCCCTAAAGTCAAACTAATAACCCAACTAACAGATGTGATATATAGTTCTTTGTTCGAAGGTGACACGACTCGATTGCTACCAAAGATAACATCTTTTCCAGTCTATCTTTTTGGTTTTTTTAATTTTTTTTGGAATTTTTCATATATTTTGAAAAGATTTAAAAAGAATAAAAGTGCTTTATAGTTACAAATCTAGGAGGAGATGAGTGTCAAGGGACAAGAAAACTAGTTCCAAGCAGTATAACATACCTATGTTCAATGCAAGGAAGTATGTGTAGGATGATGACACTTGGGAGAAGGTCCCCTATCGATAAAAAATGGGGAATCAAGCTACAAAATATATGTGAAAAGGATTTTCTTGGCTAGACATGAGACAAGATCTGGCTATATGGCTGATAATAAAAGTCAAGAAGCCAACATAAGGCTCAATACGACAAGAAAAACACATGATAATGCAATTACAACTTGACATATACAAGAGAGTCCTGGGATATTGGCCAACATAAAGTTCAAGAGGAGTATGAGGCTCTTGCTCAAAGACATGGCAGTACTATACAAAGGACTCCCACACCCTAAAGGAGAAATGTTAGCATGGGCACCAAATGCAATACAAGATCTAACTAGGGTACCCATGTATGGGAAAGCTCTACCATTCTCTGACGAAATCGCTCCACGTTTGATCCATGTTAATTCCCTTGCCCCTCTTGTTCATTTTCATGGTCAATTTATTTTTTAAGGCCATCCCAACTTGGGTGTTTTGGCTCACGCCGATATCAGGCATTTTTCCGTGTATAGGGCTAACTATATGTGGAAATGCCACAAAATCCACGTATGTACACGGATGATTGGCAGACAGTTTCATATAGGTCCATGAACAGGGTTTTAATGGGAAAATATTGATCAAAATTTGTGATTTCTGTGCAGGATGGTGCTAGAATGGAGAGAGAGGGAACATGGTGATATTGAGGAAGCTGTTCAGGCTGACCTTATGGCTCAACAAACATTACGGGCATGCGAGTTATACAAGTTTTGGTTCCTTGGAAACTTGAGGGAAAATCCAAGACTACTCCAGTTGCTAGTAGATTACTGGGATCCAGAGTCTGAGACCTTTTAGATAGATGGGATGTCACTCAGCATTGAGGTTGAGGACATATACTTTAACACAGGTTTGTCTTGACAATGGGAGGTGGTGAAACTCCGATCCCATGGGCTAGAAGGTAGGATGACTATAGAGGACTACATAGTTGTGTACTTCCTTCCTGATACAGAGAAGGTTGGGATTCAAATCCTGATAAACGCGGTTAAGATTTTGGGGTTAAAATCCATCCTATTGGCATTAGGAAAGATCGCACGGTTCACATCACTCCACCAGGCCTCAAGGCCATTGATGTTCTATGCAGTAGAGTGTATGTGGCCTATGACATATGACTGGCCCTACTACACTTCTAAGAAACATCAAATATAAGATCAGTGACTGCAAGATGGGTAGGGTGTGGAACTTTGGGTTTGGAAGCATACTGAGCACATTCTTTTTTGAGCAGGTGTCAAGGCTAAACCCGAGAGTAGACATTGCTCCATATGGAGTGTGAGATCCAGCTCAGTAACGTTGGGCTAATGTCATGCATATACTAGGAGGTGGACATGTGGTTAACCCCCACCCAGAAGAGTTCTTTCCATGGTGGCGGAGACAACTCATCACCATAAATGACTATCCCTATGTAGGGATTGACTTCCGCAGAGACCCGTCCATGCCCCTACTACTAGGAGTGGCTTATGGAGACATAGGTAAAGAATCCCAAACCCACTTTTAATTTTTGAATTATTTAATTTTTTGTGTTTTTTGATATATTAAATCAAAATACATGTTTTTGGTGTGACTACACATAGTGATACTCTATCATGTATATACATATGTAGGACCATGATGAACATATGGATTTCCTTGTCATCGACAGAGGGGAAGAGGTGATGAGATCATGGTTGGGGATGCAGAGTAGACACTCTAGAGCATCCACACAAACTTTGTTCAATTGACTTAGAGATTACCCATGGCACAAGTCGAGGAATTTCCTGAGGCCATGCAGTGCCAGGTGGTTGGAGTACTACAGGCATGGGTTCAATTGTTTCGCTGGCTATCTAGAGCCGTGGTGTGCTACCATGATCAGCACCCTCCTCCATTTTAGGCTTAGAGACCTCGATGTATTTTTTTGTATGACCGTGTAGTATATTTTGGTGGCTCGAAAGCCCCAATTTTGTATATGACACTTATGTATTATGACGTCACCTTTTTGAACTTAATGAAAAATATTTATGATGATCGATTATTATTCTATTTACATGTGTAAAATGTGTTTGTGAAATGCTTATGGTATGTGAAACACATTCCAATCTAGTACATAGTTAGCATATGAATCAGAAACTTGATTAAAATTTCTTGGAACATAAATGTATGTTATACTCTCAAATTTCTGTTCTAGCAATCTAACACGTAAGAATCTTCGTAACAATGTTGGATCCCTGATTCGATACAAGCCATTATGTTTTGAAACCACTAACTGCAAATCAAGACGTATCTCGAGAGAAAGGAAACCATGTGAAATGGCATCACGCAATAAGTCAATGATGACACTATATTCAACAACATTGTTCAACGAAGGACGTAAACATACGCCTCCTAAAGACAACACTTGACCTGCAGGATTATAGATCACCCAAGAAGCCAAAGCTGAGTTTTTAGTGTGGCAGCTAGCACCTTCAGTGAATCCTGTGTAAAGAAAAGATTCCATCGAAATCTGCCATAAAAAATGAAAGCTAATCAACAAACCCAATCACCATAAGAAGACCTAACTATGAAATGAAAAAATGTACAATAATATACAAAATTCAGCCCTGGCTGAAGATCATGCATAGTATTTTTTGAGATAGTGCCCATTTCTAGGCTCCTCCAAGGTCGTCCCTTCATAATCAACCATCTCATAGGCGCCTTTCTCTAAGACATGCTTAACCATGTTGTTGGGTCCCAAAATGCCCCTTTTTAACCATATCCATTATACCCTGTTTGTCTTGTCTTACTCCATTCTGCACACCAAAGAAACATCCTTTCCTCATGTGAGCCCTGAATCTTCACAGGTATGATTAATTATTGTTTCATCTTATTAATACTTATGATTGCTATAATCAGGAATTTGCTTCTTGAATTATGCTAACACATTATGATTTTACAAAGATAATGCAATTTGTGAGAGAATACAGGTGTAGCAGTCCGACTGGTCCAAAGAGGAGATGAGCATTCACTGGCAGCTCTAACCTACTAGTTCCATTTCTACACGTGGATCCAACCAAGGGTCATCATTCCACACAAGCTAAAATAGACATGGCTACAATAATGCGCCGCTGCTTAAAGTTAGCCGCAATCATCAGGGCATCTCTTGAATTGGTTTTGTTATTCATTTACTGGCTTGGGAAACATAATTGCCTATCTTCCCTGTTTTTGTTTAATTCCACCCAGAACTATAACATCACATGTAACAGGGAAGCACGAATATCATAGATCTTCATGGATACCCTATATTAGTGGGTGAGGGTTACAATTGTTGATGTATAAGTACTGGGAACCATTCAAATCTAGGGGTTGGGTAATATCATATTTTACTGTGTGAGTTGTAACATAGATTGTACTTTCATTGCACCATTTTAATATAAGGAGCAGGATTCTTCAGATCTCTGTGTTTTAACTCATGTTAGTTTCGACATATCTATTCAAAGTCTGGGCCTACCTTCCCACAAACATAGCCAAGTTAATTAGATGTTTTGTTTAGTTGGTTTTGTGGCATGGAAGTTACGTTAGATGTATTTTTTTTCATTAGTTGCAACATTAATGTTCAATCATTGTGTTTCCTTGAATATTTAGTACTGCATTTCCTTTAAGCTGTAGCAGTGTGTTGTGATAGTCAACTACGTAGGTTAATTTCCTTTATGCATGAGTGTGATATCTGTAACAGTCAAGCTCTTCCTCAATTCCTTTCAATTGCTTGTCTTTCCCATGTTTGCTAATTCAGGTAGACTATAGCTTAGAGTTGTTTGATTCAATTCCTATTATTTCTTATTCTTAGATTAAGGTTGGATTAAACTAGTCACAATGAAATTGCATATGGTCTGGTAAATTAGGATTTAAATTTCTGCAAAAGTAGGTCTAGATATTTATTTCATGAATCATTCATTATTGGATTGAAGTTGTAGGAAGTGATTGCAATTATGAATTCTTAGATAGGTATTTTAGATCAGTTTAATTATGGGAGGAGTTTGAATAAATAAATAATTAGGATAGTTTATTTAGTTCATTAATTACTTAGTGTTTAAGCACAGACAATGTGAATTATCTTTGAAATACAAAGACTTCCCTGGGTTGACAATTTATATTTAGCATTTTGCATGATGGTTTTAATTAACTAGCATATAGAGTGACCAACATTTTGGAGTCATTGCCGGGGAAAGTAATTATTAAACACCATAGTAGTTGCATCTATTCATTTTTCTTCAGTATTTAAGTTTGCATGTTTTGGGTTGCATGAATACGAGGAGAGTACAACATGACATTCCTAGAACCCCCAGAACTCCCCAGAATACTAACATTGCAGGTGGTCAAGGTTATCACAGTAATCTAGGATTAGGAAGAAGAACATTCATTGATGATCTACTTTCCAGAACCAATTCCTCTACTGAAGCTTGCCATTAGGGATCCTCTGTCAGAAGAATCCCAATTACCCCCAGGGCGGAATCAGTTTCCATAGTGGAGAACACAAAAGGATCCGTGACACCCTCAGTTGTCCCTACGGAGGAAGATAGAGTCAGTTCTGTAAGAGCAGGTGATTGAGGCATGATTTATCACATTAATAGGAAGGAGGTGACAAACGTGGAGTGGACACAGTTTCATCAGAAGCGATACAATCAGAGGAAGTAAAGGAAAGAGAGAGAAGAAGAAAATATGAATAACAGACGTGAACTAGAAGATCATGAACAAGTGATGGTGGAGAATAATCATAATGACGATGATCCCCCACATGAGGGGAAAGTTGATACGCTACAGTTCTCCATTCGACAGCCAGTTGGATAAGCCCCCATTAAAAACATATCACCATCAGTATTACCTTGTTTTCATGGAAAGGCCACAGAGGATCTAGATGAATTCCTCTTTAAGTTTGACATCCTCTGTTGCAGCTATGACTACACTTCTAGCGAGCAAAAGTTAAAAATTTTCACTGCTAGTTTGAAGGATAATGCACTACATTGGTTCATGAGCCTGAGTGGTTAGACTGTCACCACATGGGATCAAATGAAACAGGTGTTCCTGGAAAAATACCAGGAGTACTACAACACTAAAGTTATAAGAGAAGAGTTGTTCAAGATGGTACAAAGGGATAGAAAAAGTTTGGAATATTTTGTTGAGAGGTTTTTGTACAATGTGCAGAGGGCTGGACAGACTAATATGGGGTTATATGTGCTCAAGATAATCCTACTTCATGGGATTAGGGAAGAATGCCTAGGTATGTTGAACTTGCTGGGAAAGGGGGATATCTCGAAGGAATCCTTTGAAAAGATTGTTGAATTATGTGGAAGGTATTCTAGAAAATCCTCCAGGACCAACAAATAGGATAAGTTGGAATGAGATGTCTTTGACAAAAAAAGAAGTCATCCAATGGAGGATCCACTCAATCATAAATAAGAAACCTTCTCGAGAAATTCAAAATAGAGATGATGAGCTACATCTCCTTAGAAATAGATGTCCTAAGGGAAAAGGAGAAGCAAGCAGTAGAAGATCTAACACTCAGTGTATTATTCCTGAGATGTAGGAAGAAGCATCCCCTAAAGCAGTCCCCACTCGACAAGGTGGAAGTGTACCAGCTCTGTGAATCGAACCATGATACAAAGGAGTGCCCCTCACTACCTCAAGTGAAGGAAATTCTACAGGAATCAACTCCAGATGTGGAACCAACCTACTTCATTTCCTAGAAAAAGCCATGGAAACCTTGAAACCAAGGTATGAATCCAGACTCATTTCCATTTTTGAATAATATGAATAATTTGAATAATATGCATCACATGAACACACAATTCCCTTCACCTTATTCCAACCATCAATGGAATCCTTCTCAACCTCCTATGCAGAATTTCAACCCCTGGACCCCTTGGACACAATCACCAAACCAACAGACTTCTTGGTATTTTGGGTAGAGGAAATCCCCTCCAGGAAACTAGTTTCCCCATAACCAATCTCCTCAATATTTTCCTCGTCAACAATACCCTTAGCCATACCAATAGTATCAGCAGCTGCATTTGCAACTCCAGAACAATGCTGCACCTAATATGCCTATACGACTGCAACTGCCTTTTCATCCTAACCCCAACCCAAACAATAAAGCAGTCCACCAGTTTGATACTCCCAACATGCCCACTTACTCCATTACTATAGTTCCTTGTAACAACATATGCTTACAATCAGGGAGAGTAGTGGAGCCTTTAGTCATTAAGGATGTTCCATCCTCCGTGTCAAAAGAAAGGATGAACCATCATTAATCATCCCACACAAAAATCCCTATTATTGAGGATGCTGAAAGTCCTACCGAGACATCAGTTGAAACACATCGAGAAACAACTATTGAAACGAAGCCTACACAACTGATTAGAGAACCACCATATCTTGAAAGACAAACACTACAGAAAGTAGTGGAACAACCCCGGTTTAACCTCTTAGGAGAGTTGAAAAATTTAGATGTCAAAATTCCACTTTTGTAGGCCCTCTATGATGTGCTTATTTACGCCAAAATAGTTCACGACCTGTGTGTAAGAAAACCAGGTAGAAAACCCAGGTATCCTCCCACTGTCCATGTCATAGAGAAACTATCCGAATTAATAATGGGAAAAACTCTCCTCGACAAATATGATGACCCTGGGAACCCTACTATCACAGTGCATATTGGGAACACATAGATACCTAATGTGCTGGTAGATATAGGTGCACCCATTAATGTTATAACCGTAGAAACTATACAAAAACTTGGGCTCACCAATATTCGTCACCCCTACCATTTTAGAACTAGCCGACAGGTCTACTATCAAACTCGAGGGAATATAGGATGACCTCATCATCTCAGTTGACCCATGGGAATACCCTGTTGATTTCTTGGTTTTACAGCCCAAGTCAAATCTAGGGGGACACCCGCTGATCCTAGAAAGACCTTGGTTAGCCATAGCAGATGCTTGCATCAGCTGTCGGTTGGGCTCTATGACTATTTTAGATGGGACCAAAACAAAATATATTACCTTGTGTCCTCCATCTCGACCTAGTATAGAAGCTGGAAATCCATTATGGATGGATCTAGAGGAAGAGGAGGGTGTTTAGCCACTATTAGCAATAGGGAAGGCCTTGACCTTCAAGGATGAAACATAGGATGATGCCATTAATAGTCTCATCAGTGAGCCCGGTTCTGTCAACAAACAAGTTTATCAGATCCTAAACAATACTCTAGGTCAAGAAGAGCAAGAAAATATCATAGAGGAGACATTAGTCAGTGATACCCACATACTTCCAGTGCTAAAAAATTTGAAAAGTGTTCAAGTTGAGATAGAGCTGAGAAAAACACTGAACATCAATCCCAATCTCGCTCCTGATGAATAGGAATGCTTGATCACTCCCTTGAAAAAGCATAAAGGGGCATTTTCCTAGGAGTACATGCATATGAAGGGTATCCCTTCTAATATGTGCACCCACCACATTTATATCAAGAGTGACTCTCGGCCTATGTGCCAGCCACAACGAAGGATGGACTCCAATCTCAGGGACATAATGAAATAGGAAATTCAAAAACTCCTGGAAGCATGGTTTATATACCTGATCTCAGATAGCAAGTGGCTATCTCCACTTGTGATAGTACCCAATAATAATGGGAAACAGAGAGTCTGTGTAGATTACAAAGAGTTAAATAAGGCAACACAGAAAGACCACTTTCCTCTGCCTTTCATTGATCAGGTACTTGACACCCTATCTAGGAAGAATTTCTTCTCCTTTCTAGATGGGTTTAGCGGGTACAATCAAATCTAGATTTCTCTTTATGACCAAGACAAGACCAATTTCACCTGTCTTTGGGGTACCTTTGCATACAGGGAAATCCCCTTTAATTTGAGCAACACACCAGCCACCTTTCAGAGAGTTGGAATCCTTTCAGAGATGGTAAATGAGAGTATGGATATTTTCATGGATGACTTTACCCCATACGGAAGTGAATTTGAGGAGGCATTGAAAAAATTAAAGAAGGTTTTAATGTGCTATAAGCAAACCCAGCTATCTTTGAGCAATGAAAAGTGCCATACAATGATGAGCGAGGGTGTAGTGCTGGGGCACTTTATCGCTGTTGATGGTATCCAAGTATATCCATCCAAAATTATGGTAATTGAAAATATATACTCTCCTGGAACAAAGAAATAAGTACGTAGCTTTTTAGGGCATGGTGGTTATTATAGAATATTCATAGAAAATTTTTCCAAACTAGCTTCTCCTTTATTTACCTTATTGATGAAGGATGTATAGTTCATTTGGAATGATGCATGCCAGAAAATGTTCATTGAACTTAAGAAGAGGCTGTCTACAACTCCTATCTTAAGGGGGCCCAATTGGGCTCTGCATTTTCACATTTCTTTAGATGCCTCTGACACCGCCATTGGAGAAGTGTTGGGACAGCAGGATGGTCAAGCACCATATGCAATTTACTACATCAGTAAAAACTTGGCCCCTGCTGAACTCAATTACACTATTATAGAGAAATAATTTTTAGCCACTGTCTACTCCATTACCAAATTCAAGCATTACATCACTGGATATCCCACCTTTGTACACACTGACCACTCATACATCCAGCATTTAATGAACAAACTAGTTACAAATTCTAGGATAACTAGATGGCTGTTACTATTACATGAATTCGATATTACCATTATTGACAAACCTAGGAAAGAAAATGTTGTTGCTGATTTTTCTTATCTCATTTTACTAACAGTGATGACAACTTATCAGTTGAATATTCTTTCCCAGATGAACATTTATTTGTAGTTTCATCTCATTCCCCTTGGTATGCAAATGTTACTAAGTACTTGGCTGTAGGAAAGCTTCTGGCACATTTGTCAAAAAGAGAGAAAAGGAAAATTATCCAACAAAGTGACAGGTATTGCTGGATATATGGTCATCTTTTCTACAGAGGTCCTGATCTTGAGATAAGAATACGTGCAAGGGAGGATGAATTTATCCATATCTTGAAGGCATGTCATGATGAGCCATGTGGGGGAAATTTTTTAGATAAAAGCACAGGTCATAAGGTGTTAAGAATGGGATATTATTGGCCAACAGTTTTCAAGGATGCAAATAAGTCTGTCCAGGCTTGTGACAACTGATATGGAATGGGACAACCTAACAGATTGGACAAAATGCCTCTTCAACCATAGTTGGTGGTTGAACCCTTTGACATATGGGCCTTATATTTTGTTGGGCCTATCAACCCTTCCTCGAAGCAGAAATATTACATTTTAGTTTGCATCGACTACATGAAAAAATGGGTGGAGGCTGTGACTTTGGTAAAAGCCAATGACCAGGATGTAGTAGACTTCCTGTACATGGAAATATTCACTTGTTTTGGATTACCCAAGGAAATAATCATAGATGGAGGACAACATTTTGTGTCACACAAATTTAAAGCTTTGCTAAAGAAGTACCATATTCAACATAGGATAAATTCACCTTACCATCCCCAAGCCAATGGACAGGTGGAAAGCACCAATAAATTTATTGAATATATCCTTACTAAAATAGTCAGAAGCCATTACAGAGACCTGGATGACAGGATTCCAGAAGCATTGTGGGAATATCGCACTACTTGGCGCAATACTATAGGTTTCTCCCCCTGTGACTTGGTGTATGGTAAGAGTGTTGTCTTCCCTATCGAATTCAAAATAAATACTTTGAGGATGGCCATGGATGTAAAATATGATGTAACATAAGCTCAAAGGAGTAGACTAAAGAAATTAAATGAACTTGATAAAAAACGTATAGCTGCAGTGGATCAAACAACATTGATTCAGCAACAACGATCCAAATGGCATGATCGGTTCATCAAGAAGAAAGTCTTCTATGAAGGAGACTGGGCATCATTATATGATTCAATATTTAAAAGGGAATTCAAAGTTAATCTGCGCATAATATGGTTGGGTACATATCAGATAGATAGAGTATTTGATAACGGTACAGTCCGCGCGGTCACCATTAATGAAAATCGTACACCATTATTTGCTAATGGTCATAGGCTGCGACTGTACCACAATCCAATCTCAAGAGACGTGTTCATTTCATAGGTTGTAGTTGAATTGGGATACTAGTTAGTGCAAGGGAAAGGATCTTTCTATGTCCCTGCCAATCTTTAGAAACTCACTGTGATTTCCACACAAAATAAATCTTTGTACATAAATAAATTGATGTTTTGTTGTTTTCATTTTTTTCTTGTTTTGTTTTCCTTAATGCTTGATCGATTTTCTTTGAAGAATCTCTGCAGGAATTTAATTAAGGAGTAATGGTCATGACTGGGCCTAACAACCGTGAGCCCATATTTCGATTTCTTATTTTGGAAAAATCTCCTTGAAGAAGAAAAGAATTTGAATGATGAACAGTCCCACGCAGCTGCGACTCCATAAAAATTTGCCTATTTTTCCCATTCCGCGTAGTTGCAACTCCGTCAAAATATGCCTATTTTCCCGTTCCGTGCAGCTACAACTCCGTAAAATTTGCCTATTTTCTCGTTCCACGTAGCTGTGACTCCATAAAATTTTTCCTATTTTTCCCATTCTGCGCAGGTGCAACTCCGTAAAAATATGCCTATTTTCCCATTCCACGTAGCTGCAACTCCATAAAATTTTCCTATTTTCCCGTTCCATGTAGCTGGAACTCCTTAAAATTTTCCATTTTCTCTATTTCTTGTGGCCGCAACTTTGCCAATTTTAGCATAATTTTCCCTATTTCTCACGGTTATGACTCCACCAATTTTAGTAGAATTTTCCCTATTTCTCGCAGCTACGACTTCGCCAATTTTAGCAGACTTTTCCCTATTTCTCGCGGCTACGACGCCGCCAATTTTAGTAGACTTTTCTCTATTTCTTGCGGCTGCAACTCTGCCAGTTTTAGCAAACTTTTCCTATTTCTCACGGTTGCGACTCTGCCAATTTTGGCAGATTTTTCCTATTTTTCGCGGATGCGACTCCACCAAATTCCAGTAGATTTCCTATCTTTCGCGGTTGCGAATGCTCTAGATTTATCCATAGAACGGCTGCAACCCCTCCATATTTGTCTAGGATTTTTGTTTCCCTTGGTTTTGTTGATTCTGACTCACCTCACAACTTCAATTCTGTTTCTGTCAATGTTGAAAAGACAGTTTTTGGTTCACTGAAGGAACATCATCGCATCACGCATGCAAAAATGTTTAAATTTGATTGCAGCATTTGACACACTATATTATCTTGAGAATTCATGGTTCATTGCATAATTGCTAAGGTACGGTTTTGATTATTTACATGATTAAGCATTAAGTAGATTTGACAAAATTAATCATGCTCACCTTTTTATACTTGTCATTATACACAGAATTCATTAACTGTCGATCCGCACAATCTAATGGGTACTCGAGCTTATCTTAAGGCCATCACCTTTTTCCTAATTTGGGGCCAAATCTTACCAATGATTCCCTACTTACGACTATCTTAACTTTCCTAATTTTCCCAACTCTAACATTAGTTGTTCATGCATGAACTTGTGCTATAACCTCCAGTACTGAGCCTGTAAATTGTTGAGTTGATACCAGCATTCAGAAAGAGAGGAAACATGGGTATCCCAGCTTGACATGAACCTACAAACACACAGGAATTGTGAAGAAATGCTTATTTTTTTCCATCTTCAAAGATGCTAGCTGGACTGCGTTTTTCCAACATTTAAGTGGTTTTCATCGAGAAACAACTCGGCAGTTTTCTCTGAATCTCACAGAAACCCATTCAGAGGTCAGGGGTTTACATATAGAAGTTACTCAGGAGATTGTAGAAGAGGTTACTGGCCTTCCTCAAATTGAAAGGGCCTGGTTTGGAAGAATAACTCGTAATTCTTCTGTAATACAGGAGTTTCTGCTAGCTGGTGAACAAGTTCGCCAAGCGAAGAGGGGTATAGAATTACAATCACTGCCTCTCCCATGGAATGAAGTGGTGGCATTCTTGAAGAAGTATATTACGTGTAAATTTAGGTATCAAACTATGTATTTCTCTGAGTTCCCTCTACTTTCTCATTTACGCCATAGGGATTTACTCAATATTCCATTTTATCTACTTAAATACCTACATCACATGGCACGATTTGTAAGATCAGCCCAACACCCATATTCTTCCCTGACCCATCATGAATTGATCAAACTGCTTATCTTAAGGGCCTTAGCTCAGAGAAACCAAACCTGGGAACAGTTTATTGGTAAACCTAAAATAAACCAAGGACTTGTACTTTTGCAGGGTGTTCCAATAGAGGAAAAAGTTGAAGCACCTGCACTTTTCTGGGGTGTTCAAATATAGGAAGAAGAGGAGGAACCTGCACAGTTTGGGGGAATGGAAGAAGAGCAGGAGGATTAGATCCCCTCCAATTTAGTTGGGGGGGAAGATGAGACAGAATCAGATAACCAAGAAGAAGAAGATGAGACAAAATTAGATAACCAGGAATAAGAATCGGGTGAGGATGTAGAAACAACAAACCCTATAGAGGGGATAGAGAATTTGGGAGCTCCATCAGCAGAAGCTGAGGATGGAGAAGCATTGGATACTGTGACAGTTGAAGATGAAGTTGTAGGAGCTATGATGACAAAAGGATATGTAGAGGTTCTCACCATTGAATCCTCTCTGGAATGGATGGGAACTCTTATTGAGGAGGAAACAAAGATGGCAGAGACCAGAGAAGATGCGGAAATAGGAGACATTCTTTCTACATCAGCTGCAGAATTGGAAGCCCCTGTACCTCAAAGGAAGCAAAGAATATCGAAAGAGAAGGTACATTCATCACAGGCAATAATAAGAAGGAGAACTAGATATGTCACATAAGTAGAAGAAGCACGATAAAAATGGGAAAACATCGAAGCAAACATTGAATTCCCCATCTTGAGACCCACGACAAATCCTTCCACACAAGAACCTATTGCAGAGGAACCTCAAATTGAGGGAATTTTGTTTGAAAATGTTCTTTTGAAGGAAGAGGTGCAAGTGCTTCGAAAGGAAGTGGAAAGATGGAAGGAAAAATGCAAGAAATAGGTGGAAAGGAGATTGCACACACTGGTAGAAGATGCAAATCAGGTCGAAGGATCACCTTCGGTTGAGGAAGGTGGAGAATTGGAAAAAGTAGTTTTCCCTGAGTGTGAAGAAATTTTTAATCAATCAGGGTACAAAGTCATAGTGTGTGCATTTGTGGCAAAAAATACCATACAGGAATCCATAGAAGAGAAAGGGACATCTGTAGTGGAATTGAGTAATGAAGAATAACCAAAAGTTGAAATGATCCCCAATGTAGAGGCAAGGGAATATGATCAATTACATTCTTAGCCACAGGGTGTTGTTACACAAGAACCAACAATGCTAGAAATGTTTGTTGAAGTTGTTACTCAATTGGAAGTGGGTGAGCTAGAGGTCGGGACAATCCCTGACCTAAACTTAGGAGTTTTTACTATTACCCTAGAACAATCTCAGGACACAGAACTAGTGGAGGGAGAACTTCAGCAATAGGAAAATGTTGAAGTTGATCAGGATCTTGTCACACAAGAATCAAAATCCTCAAGAAACCTTGCTGAGACTCCCATTAAACTAGGGGCAACTGACCTTGAGGTGGACATTATCCCTTATTTAGAACTAGGAGAAGATGAACAGATGTAGTCCTAGCCATCAGGGGACACTGAAGCATTCAGGGACCAGTCTCATCTATCTGGGGACACTAAAATACTCCAGGAATAGTCTCATATTTCATGGGATATGGAAGTAACTCAAGAGTAACCCAAGCAGCCAGAGGAAATTAGAGAGCAGGAAGCTGTTACATAAGAACCAACATCTCTGTAGCTCCCTGTTGAATCCACAACTAAGAATCAAGAAGTTGCAGCCGAGAGTCAAGAAGATGTTGATATTGAAACACATGAAGATATTGCCACACAAGATCCAACATATTCACCATTGGCTATTGGAATTGACAAAAAAGGGCTTCAGGAAGAAGGTGCTATTACACAAGAACCAACATCCTCAGAATTGATTACAAAAGTACACTTGCAAGAAGAAGTTGTTGGACCACTGGTAGAAGAGGAAGCTGTTTCACTTCTGATTCAGAACAATCAGGATGAAACATTGGATAATAAGGCATGGAAACAATATTCCCAAGACTTTGTCAATTTAGATTCAGATGAGGAGAAGGATGTAGGAGAGGAAAGGATTCAAAGTCTAATAGAAGAACTCTCACTGCTGAAAATAGAAGTAAAGAAATGGAAAAGTGAGGTGGATAGATATCATAAAGGAATGATTCCCTTTGTACAACATAGGAATATTATCATTGAATTGAGGAAAGATGGGAAGAAGAGCTAATATTCTAAAAATTTTGTTGGAAAGAAGTACAGAAAGAATTGAAGGAGTTGAAAAAATTCAAGTCCATGCAAAAGGATAAAGATGAACTGTACATTCTCTCCCGTGAATTGATGAGCTCCAGAGCTCCATCTCCCTCTTATCCTGTATTTTTATATGAACAGTTCACTTGGTTTAAGTTGAAGGCATTAAAAGAAGGGAGACCTTACGAAGTAGAATCTTATGACCAGTGTTTTAAAAATTTGATGAAAAGTAGCATCATCGAATAGAATATTTTGTGTGAGATTTATTTACATGAAATGGATTTCCCCTTGGACAGATATTCAAATGCTACTCCTCACCTAGGTAATGTCCAGTAAAGGGTTTTTGCTTATTTTTCCAGCAACCATGTGCAATGGGAGGATTCATTTCAGACAGTTTTTCAGAATGAGGCTAACTCTAATCTTTGGATTCAGAGTGAACCTCAATCCCATCGCCTTCTTCATACTCATCAAGAATTGTTTGGGCGTGCACCCTAATGGTCCTTAGGATGGGTAAATCCGTGGAGTTATGGGAGATTGTAATCAGAGTTATGACTCAAAATAGTCTTAGGGGTGTCGGGGTTGAGTAAAAACGTTATTTTGTAATAAACCCATGGTTTAAATCCAGGGTTTAGGGTTTGGGGTGCCCATGGTTTAAGCCCATGGTTTTGTAATAAGTGCACTATAAATAAGCACTCTTGTAACGAATTCAGTTTAGGATTTTTGATGTAAGATGAATTGATGCAAAGCTAAGGATTGTATGTAAGAAGGTTAAGTCCCAGCTGTGTGCGTGGACGACCTTTGCAGCTGTGTGTGTAGAGGGTTTGGGTGATTAAGGAAATCTGCAGCTGTGTGCACATAGGCCTATTGCTGTGTGCATGGCTTTAAGGACTTGAAAGGATCCGCAGCTGAGTGCGCAGATCAGAACTATGATTTTAGTAAAGAGTTGAATAAAACGTAGTTCTGTGGACGTAACCCCTACACTGGGGGTGAACCACGTTATACCTGGAGTTGTGGTTCTTTGTGTTGTTTCTGTTATGTTCTTTCATGCATTAATAAATATATATCTGATAAATAAGATCACTGCTAACTAAATAACTTCGCTGTGAATTCCCAGTAAAGGGTTACGCAAGTCACTGTCTATTTATTTAGCTGCAAAGTTATGTATGTGAATGTTGAAACTCTATGTTATATGAATATATATTATTAAAGGCTAAAGGTACAATAATCTCCCTCTTCTGCTTGCAGAAACTTGATTCTGCGGCATCCCATAGTTGTTTCGGGTGAGACTGCAACCTGCTCGCAGGTTGTTGCCAAAAGGGCCAACACTATGGGTCTTTTGTTGGTGCGAAGTTAATGGTATAACCCCAGGTCTGCCCTATAGCCCAAAAAATTGGTTCCGTTTCCGGTTGAACTCAGTATCTGCTCAGGAGGGGTTTACTTCGTACCTCGAGGGCTATGTTCTGGAGACCCTCTGTAAAGGAAATCGGTGATTGGCTTGATGAGACTTTTCTGAAATTTGCTGAGCAAGAGAACAAAGATCCACGTCGTAGTGCAAACGAATTTTTGCAAAGGTATGTTTTTTGTGACGTTTATGAAATTTTCTTTGGTAGTATCCACATAGAGTTGCACCAGTGGTTATCTAGGTTAACAGAGAGAAGGAAGAACTTTCAAGAACGTCAGTTTCCTGAGTGGACCCTCGCAAGAATTAATATACTGAAAAGGGTGAATAACGAGATCTCCCGCGCTATTGATTTTTGGACAACGCAGACCCTCGAAGCATTTATGATGGAGTTCACCATCGACACGAGTACTTCCTTTAGTGAAGCCGAGCGATAGTTTTTCAAAGGACCAAGGGGTAAGTTTTTGAATTCATTTAGTTTGAGAATTAAAATGCTATTAGCTGAAAAAGGTATATTGTTAATTGAATCAGACTGTTAGATTTAGTAGTACTAACCTATGGTTGCAAGTGAAAGTACCTTCGATGAGCAAAGTCGCTTGCTGTGAAGTGGAAAAAGGTACAAGAGAGATTTTGGATCCTATTCCCGAGGTCAGCATACCGAGTATTCCCCTGTAAATCACGCCGATTCAGAACCCAAAGAAACCCCTTCTATTAGAAACCCTCCTGTAACCCCGCAATGAAGACCTACTATCCCTAAGAACCCGTCCCAGTCTGAAAGTCACCCTAGCCCGAATACTCCTGTTGCAGGTCAGTCTACCCCAGCAAGTTCCCCCCCGCCTACTTCCAGTCCCCCTCCAACCCCCCCTAGATCCATTATGGCCCACATACATGATGACATTAAGCTACCTGTTTTCAAAGGAACTGGATCAGAGGATCCAGAACAGTTCTGGTTTTTATGTGAAGCAGTGTGGACTGCTAAGACCATTACAGATCAAGATACAAAAAGAGCGCAGCTGGTTACTTCTTTCAGAGACCGCGCTCTAACATGGTTCATGAAGTTTTCCAGCACTCAGAACCATGCATTGGCTGATATAAGCAATGATAAAGGAATTTAAGAAGCCAAAATATGAGTCGCAGTGTATCACTGAATTGAAAGAGATTCATTAGAGGCGAGGTGAATCAGTGTGGGACCTTGATTAAAGATTCAAAGTTCTACTGGACCAATTCAGTTTACCCATTGGACCTACGCAGCACAAGGAATGGTTCATTGCAGCATTGCTACCGCACATCTAAAATCCACTCATGCAACAGAAGGTTGCTGACCAGCAGGAGGCTCTGGAAATCACGATGAAGCTTGAAACCGCTCCTGTCGAAGACAATTCTGGTATTGCTCAAATCCAAGTACAGTTGGCAGCAATGGCTCTGGAGCTTTGCGATATGAAGAAAGGAAAAACCGGTCGTGAAGAGGTTTGGTGTACCCAATTTCGGACAAAAGGTCACGACAAGGAACAGTGTCCTGTGGTAAGAAATTACCTGAATTCTGGTGCACCAAACCCATTCAACCCTACTATTCTATATTGTGAGATCTGTCAGAAAACTGGCCAGCATCGACCTGAAGACTGCTATCTTCTGCAGAGGTATGTGCAAGACCCTAAGAACCCTTATTGTAAGTTCTATAAATCGGTGGGACACAACGAAGATGAGTGTCACAGCTTTGACCTCATGAGAGAACGAACTTACGACGCTTATCGGGTACAAAATGAGGGATAGAGCAGTGATGGCTATGGTTACCATAGTGGTGCATCAGGTAGAGGTGATTTTGGCAGTCGTGGTCGTGGTGGTATGGCTGGAAGAAGAAGAGGCCAGGTTGTGTGTTACAACTATAACCAGGCTGGGCATCTAGCGAGAGACTGTCAGAACCCCACTACGACATGTCGGTATTGCTGACCAGTAGATGATGTGATCAAGCAGTGGCCGCAGTTGATAGCTAAGATTTAGGAAAGAGCCAGTGCCCCTACTCAGAATCTTCAGATGATTTCCGTCGAGCAAAGACCTGCCCCAACTATTAATGTTGTTACCCAGAGTGGAGCTACGATGCACATACAGAATAAGGAGAGCCATCCTGACGAGGCTTGGGTTCGTAAGCCCCCCTGTGAAAGTACCCACATTTGATATTGAAAGAGAGAAAGAGACATTCATGGAAGCCAAGAAATATTTTGCTGATCCTAGCACATCTGTAGCACCTGCGCAACCACATCAGCAGCAGTTGCATCCGTAAGAAGCTCCAACAGACAAAGTAAGTACACTATCCTCATTTTTATAGAGTTGTCTGAAGCTCCTAAGAAATCAACATACTTTAGGTGAGTTGCAGAAAGTTATTGCTTCCTGCGAACCTCAGCATAGTACTGGTCAGGCAAAAGCTGTTAATAGAGTTAGAAGAACTGGCAGGGAAATGAGAATGAATGTTCAGATAAGAGAGTATGATATGACTGATGTTATCTTGGATCTAGGATCAGAGGTAAATGTATTAACTAAGAAAACCTGGGAACAAATGGGAAAACCTACCCTCGATTGGTCACCTATACAGTTGATATTAGCCAATCAACTGAAGATTATGCCCCTAGGATGATTCCCTAATGTCCCAGTAGATATTGATGGCGTCTGTACTATAGAAGACTTCGAAGTTAATGAGATCATTGACGACAGCAACCCCTATCCAGCCTTGCTAGGAATTGAATGGGAAATGGAAAATGTGGCAGTCATTAACCTTAAGAAGAGACAGATGAATTTCGAAGGGAAATAATTGCGAGTCATAGTACCACTGGACCCCTCACAGGGAGAAAGATACACAGAGCCAGTAAAAGATGAATACTGGGATGTTTTGGACCACATATACAATATCACAGCAAGGGAATAAGATCATGTGGATCCTACTACCGAAGGCACCATGGATTGGCAGTGTGATAGCTCCTACATGACGGATTCAGATGATGGTCTAGAGAATTGGCAGAATAGATTGTATGAGCTACATGGTCACCATTGTGCAAGAATTACTAAGTCTCTTAGATGGCTTAGCTCGCAGATAAGAGCCTTACCTGTTTTTGATGGTTTGACAGACCCAAAAGAGTTTATTGTTCAATTCTCAGCCCAGATACCAGATTTATAGAAAATGGAGACTTTGGATTCAACATTCAGAGCTACAACATCCAGATGGTGGAATGGTCACAAAAAGTACATTCATAGTTGGGAAGTTTCCCAAAAGTCCCTTCACCTGAGATTTAGGGATCGACCATAGGAGGTTCGGAGCAGGTTTAACGGTAAGAATAACCCTCAGAAGCATTTGGAGCAATGCTATGAAGCATGGAAGCATGTACCTCGTGAAGAATGGGTACATAGGTTTGTGCACACCCTGGAACCTATAGCAAAGAATTGGTATGCAGAGGTCGAGCTTCGCCACGGTACTGTAAGTTGGGACTGTCTTATTGATAGCTTTGTGTTGACATTTTCTGTTAATGGTGTTTCTCCTGCTTTGGATGCAGCTGCTAGATTGATTCATACTAAAGTATTTGATGATCAAGAAATAGCAGAATATCAACCTAACTGGAAGGTACAGGAAGCCAATGCATTAGAATGTTATAACCTCACAATTGACGAGGATGACGATCTGTGCAACATTAACATTCCTGAGTCAGAAGGACACTGCAAAGTGTATGGACCAGTAGTAGAGTCACTTGAAGTGACTCAACCCCTAAAGACGTGGACCGTAAACATTGGGACAGAAGAAAACCCTACGTATGCTACCATTGGAGATTATTGGGATGACGAAATGGTAAGCAAGGTGACCCAACTTCTCCATGAATATTAGGATCTCTTTCCGACGAAGTTATCAGAGATGAAAGGTATCCTTGGGGATATAGGAGTGATAAAGATCTCGTTGAAACCTGATGCGAAGCCTGTGAAACAGTGCCCTTATCGGCTGAACCCTAAATATAAGGAAAAAGTTCGAATGGAGATGGATAAGATGCTTGCTGCAAGAATCATTGAGCCTGTTGAAGAATCTGAGTGGGTCAGCCCTATGGTGGTGCAAGAAAAGAAGACTAAGGGAGAAATCAGAATCCGTGTCGATCTGAGGAAGCTGAATGATGCCTGTTTGCATGATCCTTTCCCCACTCCCTTTACATATGAAGTTTTAGACAATGTGGGAGGTCAAGAAGTGCACTCTTTTACTGATGGATTTTCAGGTTACCATCAGATTCGAATTGCTCCAGAAGATCGACATAAGACAACCTTCGCTACAGAAATGGGATCCTTCCAGTATACAGTTATGCCATTTGGATTGAAGAATGCACCTGCCATGTTTTCTAGAGTAGTCATCTCTGCTTTTAAGGAATTCATACATAAATTATTAGAAGTTTATTTTGATGATTGGACTATCTTCGGGTTAGTAAAAGACCACATAGCTAGTCTGAGACTTATGTTGGACAAATGTAGACAACATCAGATTTCCTTGAACTTGAAAAAGTGTATTTTCTGTGCCCCTTTTTGAATTCTGCTAGGTCACATTGTCTGTAAGCAAGGACTGATGATGGATCCTGCAAAGATAGCCATTATTGTGAACCTGCCACCTTCGAATTCTGTTAAACAACTGCACACTACGCTTGGTCACACTGGTTATTACAGGAAATTTATTAAAGGATATGCTCATATAACAACCCCTATGGAAAAGCAGTTGAAGAAAGATATTAAGTTTGAGTGGACACCTGAGTGTCAATCAAGCTTGGATATTTTGAAGGAAAAGACGGTAACTGCTCCTATCTTAGTATTCCCTGATTGGAATAAGGAATTTCATGTGCATGTCGATGCATCCTCCATTGCTCTGGGTATAGTATTGGCCCAGTCAGGTGAAGGTAATATTGATCACCCCATTTCTTTTACAAGTAGGAAATTGTCCACAGCAGACAAAAATTATACTACGACAGAACAAGAAGGTCTAGCTATGGTGTATGCATTGAAGAAGTTTCGACATTATCTGTTAGGCTCTCATTTTAAGATGTTTACTGACCATTCTGATTTGAATTATTTGGTTAACAAGCCTATGCTAGGTGGAAGGATATGCAGATGGCTTCTTCTGTTTCAGGAATATGACTTTGAGATCATAGTCAAACTAGGAAGACTGAATCTAGGTCCTGACCACTTGTCGAGGCTCGAGTCGGGAGAAGAACCTGTTAGCCTGGACGACGGTCTTCCTGATGCCCAGTTGTTTTCCATCCAGATGGTTGATGAATACTTTTAGGATATTATTCAGTATTTGTCTACAGGTTTTCCACCCACCGAGATGACAACACATCAAAAGAAGCAGCTGGTGGTTTGAGCAGCTAACTTTACCTTAATAGCAAGACAACTATATAAGATGGGACTAGATCAAATACTGCGCAGATGTGTCCTAGAGCATGAAAAGCCATTAATTTTGGCTGAAGCACATTCTGGGGAAGCATGAGGTCATTACGCAGGAAAAGCTATAGCACAAAATATTCTGACAGCTGGATTGTGGTGGCCCACAATTCATAAGGATGCAAGAGAATATTGCCACAGCTGTGACATTTGTCAGAGGATAGGAAAACCATCCAGGAGGGATGAGATGCCTCTAGTTCCACAGGTAACTTTACAACCCTTTGATAAATAGGCTATTGATTTTGTTGGACCTATCAATCCCCCTGCAAAGAAATCTGGAGCAAGATACATTATTACAGCAACTGACTACCTTACTCATTGGGACGAAGATAAAATAGTCAAGACCTATAGTGCTAGTACAGTCGCGAAGTTTATCTTCAATAACATCTTGTCAATATTTGGGTGTCCTAGAATTCTTATGAGCGATCAAGGATCAAATTTCTTAAATAATACTATTGAAGTATTAACTGAAGAATTTAAAGTATATCATCAGAAGAGTACTGCCTATCATCCTCAATCAAATGGAACTGTCAAATCCTTTAACAAGATCCTTGAACACACTTTGACGAAGTTTTTCAATGCTAACAAAAATGACTAGGACCTTAGGATTCCAGCAGTACTATGGGCTTATAGAACCACCTGCAAGAAGTTGACAGGACATACACCTTTTAGGATGGTTTATGGACAAGAAGCAGTCATGCCTATGGAGTACATTGTACCTAGCCTCTGAATATCTACTTTTACAGAGATGGATGACCCAGATATGATGAAAGGAAGGCTAGAAAAGATACTAGAACTTGAAGAGGACAGATTCATTGCAGGGTTCCAACAGCAAGTTCAGAAAGCTAGAGACAAAGCATGGCATGATAGACACATCAAGAAGAAGCAGTTCCAGCAGGGTGATCTTGTGCTCCTATATGACAGCAAATTTATGAAATTCCCTGGTAAGTTCAAGACACATTGGAAAGGACCATATATAGCGCAGAAAGTTACTGATGGTGGCGCAGTCCAGTTAGCTAAATTGAATGGAGAAATTTTACCTTCTATGGTGAATGGAATTAGGTTAAAGAAGTACAGGGACAAACCAAGATCCCTTGGTCAGGAGTAACAACATGAAGGACAGTCTAAGTACCAAGAATAGTTGAAATTGGGTACTAGACTATAATGAAGCCATTCTCAAATCTACATAGTATTGAAGACTGTCAAAGTCTGCAGGATGAAGTTTGGTTGCCATATAGGTCAAGATGGGTCAAAGGTGCATATTTTGTCAAAGGTTCTTGTCAAGGAGAAGCTGAAGTTAGTAGTTATGTCGAAAATCACAGGTGTGTTGCAGCTCAAAATGTGACGGATGGGACAAACTAGACTTGGCGGCGTCGGCACGCGAACTGGCCTCACTACCTGCAATAATGAGATCTTGGGAAAATCTGGCACCATGTGGATAGGATTTCCGCCACTTCATCATATTCGGTGTCATTAGTACACCATGATGACAGATTATGTTTCAGGATTCTATAAGAAGCTACATCGGCCTGCGACTCATGCATTGTGCATGGCTTTGAGTTTCTTCAGTTAGCACTATGTCGAATGACCGTGAAGTCCAGAAGTTATTACGATTGGTCAGGGAGAGAGGTCTGCTAAACCTTTTGAGTAATCCACCTGGGAAGCCATGCTCGACCAAGGCACAAAGAAATGCAGAAATTCTCTCTAAGGGGTCGTAAGAAAGGCAGAAGTGTGCTCTATGCTGCACAAAGAACAGCACCGGTCTTCACAAAAAAAATTTGAAACATCCCAAGATGTATCCTCCTGGTTTGATAGAACCATGGCGGTTGTTTGCTTATGCACCTTGACACACAACTCTGGGGACCCTAAGTTGTGGATGGTCAAATGTTCGACAAGCAGATCGAAGGATGGGGTCGCTGATAGATCCAGAAGGCCTTAACCAGCATTTCACGAAGGAAAGGAACAAGCAACCAACAACCACATATATGGCTTCAGTAAGCAGTGCACCAGGCTTCACTAACAAGATTCTACCACCAGAAAAGCAGCTGAGTGTCTCGGGACGGGCCACTGGTGAGTCTTAGGGGCCTATTGGGGCACGCACCCTAACAGACCTTAGGATGGGTAACTCCATGGAGTTACAGGAGATTGTAAGTGGAGTTATGACTCAAAACAGTCTTAGGGGTGTCGGGGTTGAGTAAAAACCTTATTTTGTAATAAACCCATGGTTTAAATCCAGGGTTTAGGGTTCGGGGTGCCCATGGTTTAAGCCCATGGTTTTGTAATAAGTGCACTATAAATAAGCACTCTTGTAAGGAAGTCAGTTTAGGCTTTTTGATGTAAGATGAATTGATGCGAAGCTAAGGATTGTATGTAAGAAGGTTAAGTCCCAGCTGTGTGTGTGGATGACCTCTGCGGCTATGTGCGCAGAGGGTTTGGGTGATTAAGGAAATCTGCAGCTGTGTGCGCAGAGGCATACAGCTATGTGCGCGGCTTTAAGGACTTGAAAGGATCTGCAGCTGAGTGCGCAGATCAAAACTGTGATTTTAGTAAAGAGTTGAATAAAACACAGTTCTATGGATGTGAATGTTGAAACTCTATGTTATATGAATATAGATTATTAAAGGCTAAAGGTACAGTAATCTCCCTCTTCTGCTTGCAGAAACCTGATTCTGCGGCATCCGATAGCTGTTTCGGGTGAGACTGCAACCTGCTCACAGGTTGTTTCCGAAAGGGCCAACACTGTGGGTCTTTTGTTGGTGCGAAGTTAATGGTATAAACCTAGGTATTCCCTATATCCCAACAAGAACATAGGCTTAAATCTCCCATCCAGACTCAACAGCTGCTCAAACTTCAAGAGAAGTTCATCTCCACTTGTGTTAGCAAGATTTATAGGAAACAAAATTTGGCTTTGGAAGGAAGTAAGCATAGGTGGCAGGCTTCTCCTTCATCAATAAAGAAAAGGGACCCCTATTTCTTTAATAATTTTAAACAAGATCTTCCCAGGGTCGAGGGGTACGTTGATTGTATGAAAAAATGTGGAGTTAACTGGTTGGGACTTAAATTCAAATCCCCACTTATTTGGTGGCCAAAAAAACCATATAGGGAAGATTTTTCATTGACAAAAGAAGAGGAAATGTAGTGTTGGATATATTGGGATACCCATAATGGATATCTATATTGTAGGGAATCACCTGAATCCTCCTACAAATTTTCATCTCTCCATGAGCGAGGTATAGTTCCAGACTCTGATTCAGACTAGTGGAGGTTATTGCATGAGGACATGCAACAAAGCAGTTGGGGAGAGATGTTGGGTCCCAAAATGCCCCTTTTTAACCATATCCAATATACCCTGTTTGTCTTGTCTTACTCCATTCTGCGCACCAAACAAACGTTCTTTCCTCACTTGAGACGTGAATCTTCACAAGTATGATTAACTATTGTTTCATCTTATTAATGCTTATGATTGCTATAATCAGGACTTTGCTTCTTTAATTATGCTAACAGATTATGATTTTACAAAGATAGTGCAAGATGTGAGAGAATACAGGTGTAACAATCCGAGTGGTCCAAAGCGGAGATGAGCGTTCACTACCACTTGTGACCTACAAGTTCCATTTCTATACGTGGATCCAACCAAGGGTCATCATTCCACGCGGGCTGCAACATACATGGTTGTAATAGACTTGGCTACAATAGACTTGGATGGAACAGCACCATGCTGCTTAAATTTAGCCACATTCATCAAGGAATCTCTTGAATTGGTTCTGTTATTCATTTCCTAGCCTCAGTAACAAAATTTCCTATATTCCCTATTTTTGTTTAATTCCACCCACGACTATAACATCACATGTAATAGGGCAGCCTGAATATCGTAGATATTCATGGATGCCCGATATTAGTGGGTGAGGGTTGTGATTGTTGATGTATAAGTACTGGGAAACATTCGAATCCAGGGTTTGGATAATATATGATTTTACTGTGTGAGCTGTAACAGAGACTATACTTTCATTCCACCATTTTTTATATAAGGAGCAGGATTCTTCAGATCTTTGTGTTTTAACTCATGTTAGTTTCGACATCTCTGTTCGAAGGCTGGGCCCGCCTTCCCACAGAGATTGCCGAGTTAATTATATGTTTTGTTTAATTGGTTGTGTGGTGTGGAGTTTACATTAGATGCATTTGTTTCAGTAGCTGCAGCGATAATGTTCAATTGTTGTGTTTCCTTGAATATTCAGTACTGCATTTATTTTAAGCTACAACAGTGTGGTATGACAGTTGACTGTGTAGGTTAATTTCCTTTATACATGTGTGTGATAGTTTTAACAGTCAAGCCCTTCCTCATTTCCTTTTAATTGCTTATCTTTCTAAGGTTTACTAATTTAGGTAGACTATAGGTTAGAGTTGTTTGATTCAATTCTTGTTATTTATTATTCTTAGATTAAGGTTGGATTAAACTAGTCACAATGAAATTGCACATGGTCTGGTAAATTAGGATTAAAAATTCTTCAAAAGCAAGTCTAGATATTTATTTAATGAATCATTCATTGCTGGATTGAATTCTTAGATAGGTAGTTTAGATCAGTTTAATTATGGGAGGAGTTTGACTAAATAGATAAGTAGGATAGTTTATTCAGTTCATCAATTACTTAGTGTTTAAGCACAGACAGTGTGAATTATCTTTGAAATAAAAATACTTCCCTGGGTTGACAATTTATATTGAGAATTCTGCATGATTGTTTTAATTAACTAGCATAGAGAGTGCCAACACACGTAAGGACCATGCCACATCGGGTTGAACTTTCCTACCCCCAAGGGTTCCTTAGCTTGATCCCACAAAAGGACCAAGTCACCTTCACTAAACCTCCTAGGACATACAAACATATCATACTTGACCTTAACACAACGCTTGTTAACCTCAAGAGCCACTAAAGCATCTTGACGTTGCTCACCAAGCAGCTCCAAGTGGACCAAACAGTCTTCGAATGTGGAAGTCTCTGGTAAAAGCTCCATAGATAACTTCAAATAAGGGATTTCGCATTCAACTGGTAATACTGACTCCACCCCATGCAAAAGCTGACAGGGAGAAAAATTGGTGGCAGTCTTGACCACGGTTCTATAGGCCCACAAAGTAGGATATTACATGATATGACAATTATTCTTGCTTTGTGCGATGGTTTGTTGGTGAATAGACTTAAGTGACTTGTTCACTCTTCAACCTATTCATTTTCTTGAGGATAATAAGAAGAGGAGTGCTCTTTCTTATACCCTAACTTTGAAGACAACTCTTCCATCATTTTTTTCTGAAGGTGCCTGCCATGGTTAGTGACAAGCTCTCTTGAAATGCGAAACTAGGTGATAATCTGGTTAAATACGAAATGTGCGGCTGTTTCACCATTGTATTTAACTATGGGCATAGCCTCTACCCATTTCATGAAGTAATCGACATCCACAATAATATGATGGTCCCCTTGAGCCGAAGTTGGGTTGCAATTCATGAAATCAAGCCCCCACTTGGTGAAGGGACCGACGGTGACAATAGGATGCAAAGGGGTGGGACACGTGCATATATTACATGCAAACAACTGGAATGGGTGGCACTTCTTGACTACATTAACACAATATTTAAATATGGATGGCCAAAAATAGACCACTCTTAAGATTGTTTGGGCTATAAAAAGGCCATATAAATGACCACCACATGCCCCTCCATGGAAATCATTAAGCATGAACTCATCCTCAGCATGCGTTAAAAAATGAAGTAAAATGGAATCCACCGCATAGTGGTACAAAGTATCAGCCACTATGAGGTAGTTCCTCACTATGTGACATAGTTGTCGTTGCTCATCCCGTGAGAGGTGAGTAGGGACCTTCAATTTTTTCAAATAAACGATAATATCCCCGTACCAAGAATCTACAGTTTAGATGAGGAAGATATGCTCATCAACAAAAGAATCCTCATAAACCTCCTCTTCATCCAAATTCGGAAAATATGATATGAGCTCAGAAAAGATTAATGATTTCTTTGATTTCACCGAAACAAACTCGAGATCAAACTCTTGCAATATCACAATCCATTTATTATACTTTCCCCAAATCATCCTTCTTGTGAGGATGAATTGAAATGGATTGATGTGAGCTAGGACCAAAGTTTGGCGAAGGAGGATGTAATGTCTCAAATGCTGAACCACATGAACGGTGGCTAAGGATAGCTTCTCAACATGGGAATAATGAAGTTTTGCATCAATCAGGTTTCGACTCCGATAATATATGACATGATCATGGAGCTCCTCATCCTCTTGAACCAATACCATACTAATCGTCTCTTGAGACGTGGTGACATAAATAAAAAATTCATGGCTATATTTTGGTGGACTAAGCATGAGGGTCATTGCTAAGTATTTCCTCAAGGAATCAAAAGACTCTTGGGCTCACTCATCCCAGTAAAAAAGGGTGTCCTTCTTTAACAAGAGCATGAAGCCTTTAGTCAAATTGGCGAATTTAACCATGAAACTTCATAAGAATTTCACCATTTCTTGTAAACATTGAAGATGTCGAATGTTACACATGGGAGAAAATTGAAGTATTTCCTCAACCTTCAAGGGATCGACTCTAATACCCTCCTTGGATACAATGAATCCTAGTAAATGACCAACCTTCACGCAAATGATGAACTTATGAGGATTTAAACGAACTTGATAATGATGGCATATTTCAAACACTAATTGCAAATGATAAGGATGATGCACTCTCAAACAAGAGTGAGCATCTAGGTCATCCAAATACACTTCAATAATCATTTTAAGATCATGAAAGTTCAAGGTCATGGCCCGTTGAAATGTAGCTACAGCGTTTTTAAGCCCAAAGGGCATATTCTGATATGCAAAATTTCCCCAAGGAAAAATAAATGCAGTCTTATGTGGATCCTCAAGTTTTATTTTATCTGATTATATCCAAAAAATCCGTCCATAAAAGAAAATACCTCACTTCCTGCACACTGATCCAAAATTTGATCAATAAATGGTGTAGGGAAATTATCTTTAGGACATGCTCGATTTAAATCACAGAAATTAGTGCATATTCATATCACTCCTTACTTTTTATCCACTGGAATGGGATTTGAAACCCACTCCATCAAGGGAATGAGATATATAAAACCAGCTTTGAGAAGTTACTCTATCTTTGCTTTAATGGCGGGTTCTTTCCTAGGATTCATGGCATGGAAACGTTGTTGAACTGGTTTCTATTTCATGTTCGATAATACGAGGGTCTATACCTGGCATTTCTTCGTATGACCAAGTGAAAACATCATGAAACTGCTTAAAAATATTGGTATACTCTTTTATTTCATTAGGGGAAAAATACGCCCCAATGCAAACATTCTCAATCTTACTAGGATCACGAGAAATGTTGATAGGGAATGTTGCTGACAGGTTAGCCATGTTCCCTTTAGAAATCTAATTGGGAGAGCTTAATGGGACCATGGGGCTACCAAATTTCTCTCTTAGAACCGCCCTAAATTCATCACACTCTAAACGATCAAGCTTAGGAAGGAAATAGGATCTATGGGGCAACTCTTCCCAAGTTTTTTCTATTCCAGACATGGCCTCAAGAATAGCTTCATCTGACGGAAAAACATCATCAAGGAAGTCTTGAGAGTTAGATGACTCTACTTCCCATGAAAGCAGCACATACAAGTCCTCCTCCTTCATCCACGGAGAGGAAGGACTAGGCTCTACAACATGATCAATATTCACTTTATACGCCACCATTGTTGTAGGAAATGACACGTCTGTCTCGACAGGTATAGTCAAAGTACTCGGTGAAGGAAGAACCCAAGGATCCTCCATATGAGAAGTGTGAAAGGATACCAAATTTGATGAGGTCGAAGCCCCACCAAGACTAGACGCAATCATAAGAATGGGTGTAGGACAGCTAAAGGTTCCCATGAGAGAAGGATACATACCCACACCCACATTCTCAGTTGTCGACTGAGAGTGATTGATAATCGGGATAGAATATCTTGATGATGCTGACACACTCAGATTTTGGAAATACTTCTAATCGATAGTAACGATATTCCCATTAAATGGAAAAGAAACCACTTGGAATAGGTATGAGTCTCCAACTTACATATTTTACATCCAGTTCCTACCCAATAAAATATTATAGTCAAAGGGTGCATCAACCACCTCGACCTTGATCACAACAGTCTTCCCTCCCAATTGGACCTCTAGAGAAGGAAGTATACCATTCAGCTGAAATGATATTCCATTGAAATAAGTCAACATGTTGGTAGAATGAGACAACATGGGAGAACCTAAGCCCTTCGAACAAGACAAATACATCATAGCAACGGTATCTCCTTCATCAATTACAATGCACATGATGGTGTTGTTGAGACACTCTACATGAATCAAAAGAGACACATAGTAAGGAAAGCGAGGTTGGATTCCATGGGTTTCAAATATGATCATGGAAGGAGAGCTATCATCACCAAACCCAAGAGTAGACAACAAGGCCTTTCTCTGTGAAGGACAAGTCTGAAGCACTTCTAATGCAGACATTACAAAAGGAGTCTCACCCAAATCCTCGACAATTGAATAGTTCTGGGCGGCTTGAGCATTACGATTTTTCCCCCAAGCGCTTCAAGACTCCCTTAGGAATGAGAGGTAGAGCTTTAGGCTTATCCGTAGTCTTTTCAATTCGCAAAGAGATCTCAGGTGGAGCAGGTTCTTTCCCAAGGTCAGATTGTGATGAACCATAGTCTTTTGCATGCATCACAACAATTGCAGCATTCACCATGTTGATGAAATCATGACCACTAGTGGCATCTAGCGCGTTTGGAGTCCCACAAGATTCACTACCAGAATCAACGGTCCTCGAGTTCATATTTTTATTATTAGGTAAAGGATTAGTAAACACAGTTGGGCCCTATGCTATGAACTTCTAGGCATCCTCCATATGAGGGAAGAAGTGAGTGAGGTGATCGTCCTTACACAACTTAAAGGGAAACTTCACCTTACACTTAGGCCTCTTGTCCCCCCTAGAATTGTTCGTGTTCTTGTAATTATTATTACCATTTTCATTTTTATTCCCACCATTACGATTATTCTTTCCTTTCTTTTTATTCCTTCCAGGCTGCTAGTTTCCTTTCAGGTTCAGCGATTGCACTGAAATCACACTCACCGATTGGGTAGGATGAGATGAATCTGTTGCTTGTCCCGACACAGGCTGGTTAAGCGATAACTTGCTCACTTGTTTTGTAACCGAGTCTGTAGGTTTGGTACTTGTGGAGCCAACAATACCATTGGCATGTGGCCCAGGTTTAATCTCGAGGTTGAAATTGGATCTTGGAGCATTCGAGATAATCTCATACAAGATTCTAGACTGAGCATAGATCAAATCCAACTCTTGAGCCCTAAAAATAGCTTGGTCCTCATTTTTAACTCTAGATGTGGAAAAATCCTTCGCGATATAAGGTAACAATGACTTGAGGAACCACTCTAGAAGAAACTCTGGTGGTATAAAGGCTTTAATTAATCATTTCAATCTATGCTACTCTTGAATATGATCTGAAATATGCATGGATTTGTCTTATCGGAAGGTCGACAAGAGTTCAGTACCAACGTCATAACGCACGGGAAGATGGAAGTGATTAAGAAAAGTCAGGGAAAGGTCATCAAACGTAGTATAGGTTCCCCTTGGTAACTCTATATACCATTTCGTTGTAGGACCCATGAGGGTGAGTGTTGCACCTAAAAATATCACACTCCTTGTCAGCCTTCAGAAGAATTCCATGTTGCCTATTAACCTCCCAAAAATCCTGGTCTGGGTCACCTTGGACACTTTTTTCCCTGACCTAGAAGGGATGATGCTCCCTCGTATTTTGCACAAAGAGTCGACTAGGCCTACCTTAGTTGAGTAAAAGGTGTCGTTTTCTCTCTTTTTTGGAAAAAAACCTAGGTTGAAGGTCCTCTCAGTTTGGCTAAGAGCGTTGGTGGTCAGTTAAAAAAGAAGAAGATGTTTCTAGAAGCTTATGTATGGGATCCTTGATGGAATCAATTCCTATATTCCTGGGATAGGTGGAATTCACCTCCCTCACTTATAGGGATCTCATTCTATCCTTTTATCAAGTAATCCCATGGGTTCTAGGCCTATAAATGAAGCCTTCATGAGGAGAGTGAAGGAGGCCAGAAAAAGAATCCTTATGCTACTAGTTTGAAGTTTGAATCAGAGGCAAAGTAGAGGTAGCTTTTTTTTGGAGATGTCTTTATAGTCATACGAGATTGTAGAAATTCTTGATTGAGATAGAAGCCATTAACATCAAGGATTTTTCTTGTACTTCTTTTTCATCCACATCTTAATACAAAGACATTTCCATTTCCTATATTTGATTGTATTGTTTGCAATTAAATATTATTGGATTCCTTGATCACCAATATGGATAGTCAGTTATCATGATGCTCTCATTCTTTTTTCCTGTCTTGTGATTTATTTTGCAGATACTAAACCATTTCAAGGACTTTCTGGAGAGAAGATAAATGGATCCAAGGTTGAGGTATAATGTGCTTTATGTTAATTGATTTAATTATTCAAGGAAAATATATGTTGCTGTATCTTTTTGTTCTGTATTTGTGTCTTACATTGCAGAGGAACAAGCAGTGTCCGCATTGGTTGAGGATTCCTACTAACAAAATTTGGTGACTCCACTAGGGATCTTATATAGATATGATTTCTTTTGTTTTGATTTCATATATTTTTATTCAATCCTTTTTCCAGCCTCTAGAGATCCTCTTTCCTTCGTATTTTTCCTTTGAAGAGTGTCTTGCATCCTCTTGATGCTCTTTGGATCACTATCAAACCTTCTACCCTTCTTCCATAGGAGATCTAGCTTTTATTTTGTTTTGTTTCTCGACCGGTGTGCCTAGGTTGTGTGGATAGAGCACCGTTGATTTCATTTTTTAATGTCAAAAGTGTTGGCTATATAGGCACTCTTTTCCTTAGGAGAAAAGGCACCGTTAGTTCTCTTACACAATGTTATAGGTGCACTGGTCCCCTTGTAGGTGCTTTTCTGCAGTGTTATAGCAGAGTTGGTCCCCTCATAGGAACTTTTTTGTAGTGAACTAAAAGCACCTACCCCTCATAGGCACTTTGGTGTAGTACTGGAAAGCGTGTCTCCCTTTGAAACTTAGTTTTTGGCTAATATTTCCTTCATTTTTGGGTTTTGGTTTGATGGATTTTGGTTTTTAGGCTGAATGTGATAGTCATTCACCCCCTAGAACCAACATTATCTCTTCCTCCCCTCAATCATTGAGTGTTTTGGTTGCATTTTGGTTGTTTTGGAGCAATTCTTGATTGTTTTGGAGTTGTTTGGGTGCTTTTCATATTCCTTTTGATTTCTGAATGAATGGAGTGTTGTAGATATTCTCTATTTTTCTGTTTGTAGATCTGAAAAGAATATAGATATCAAGTTTCATTTTGATACATGCATTTGAAAAATAAAAGTGCTTCTTTACTTTGTTTTGTGCATTGTTAAGATGTGTAGTATCTTTGATTTCATTTTCACTTTTTAGAATATTATTTTAGAAAGATAGAGCTAGTGCACTCTAGGAAAGATTGTCCTTTTCTTTATTGTTTAGATTCATGTTTGTTTGAAGAGAATGGTACACCCCTTGACCCCCCTTGCTCGTGTATGAATTCATAGGTATTTTCAAGAATTGTATTTAATATTTATCTTTAAAAGCTTCATAGTTTCTTTTGAATAGAACTTGGTTTTCTTACATATTTGATTTCTATCTTGTTTTAACAAAAAACTCTTTCCCTACCTTAGGTAGTTTTCATTGAAAGAGAAATGTGCATTATCATGTAGCTAGGATTTGCATTCTTTTCCATTTCTTATCTACACATCATGCATCCACTTAACCAATCAAGATAAAATTAACACTATCTTAGGTTTAAAATCATTTAGTAACTATGTGTAATTTAGTGACGTCTTCGGGTGTTGTAAAACATAGAAAATGTCGCTAATTTGTCTGCACTACAACTCAGGAATTGCGCGGTTCTTCCACGTACCTTCAGTATATAGAACGGAATTTCACGTACCCTTGAGGTATATAGAAAGGTACTTCACATACTCGATTGTATACCGGAAGGCCCCTTATGAACAGTTTTGCATTAGACAACACTACTACCAATTTGAGCTCCCCCATACCTAGCGTATATTGCGAGACCCTCTTAGGATTCCTGTGACCAACTGAGTTGACCTTTTGGCCATCTTGGCATCACAGAAATGTGAAGGCTTGATAATCCCGTGAGAGTGTTAGCTGGAATATTTCACGTCCTATGGACAGTAAGGTGTTCCATTGGTTTGAATTGTTCAGATCTAGAACAAATGAAGGACAGAGGTTGAAGACTCTCCCTGGACACTGTAGATACCTGGAATGTGATGCTTTGATAGTAACCCTATGTACCTGCAATAATCTTAAACATGTAAACACATCAAAACTGCTAGAATATAATCTACTAATCCATGTTAGTGACTAAGGAATCTAACAACATACATGTGAAATTGAATAACAACAATAATGTGGGACAGAAATCAACTTACATTAAGATAAAAATATGGAGAAGTTTAAAACCAAGCGTTAGTGTTGACATGCATCTCCATGAAACCAAGAACTCTCATCCCCATAAGCTCTGACTCTAGCTCTCTATGCTCTCCAATGACTTGGGCCAAGTAATCAATCCAACAACATAAAAATACCTTAAGAGTTCCCCCCTCAACCATGGATATGAGATTGTATTTATAAGGCTCAATGGATAGGAATGGTTGAGAGATTAGTGGATGAGGTGTCCTATAGGATCCTGGGATGAGGGATCTTGAGATCAACTGACCCACAATGATAGGGATAAAGGAGGACATGAGGCTTATCATCTAGAAGCCTCAAGAAACTTATTTTTTTCCCTTTTTACCCAGGGTATCGCGTTTCTCCTTCAATGACAGAGCAGTTCTGGTAATAAATGCTTATGGACTAAGGGCCATAAGTGGTAGCACCACTTGTGGACAACACGGGATAGGTGGTGCAAACAAGGTATTGCTCCTACACAATAAGGAAAGTGCGGTGCTGGGAATTTTTATGAAATATTGATAATTAGCATGGGTTTCCACTCCAAGAGCTGGGATTTAGGGGAAGTAGATATGTCAAGAGTCTTATCACATGATGGTGATAGGAGTTTGGTATAATAGGATGCCCCCCAAAGCATGAGTCTTAGAGGGATATGATAAACGAGAGCTTTGAGAGAACAAGTTGTTGCTACAAGGTGAAAGCCTCAGGTCGATCGGAGCATGTTGTCAAGTAGGCATCTGTAGTACATCAGTATGTTGACTCATAGACACAAGTAACCAAAATCATGGCTACAGACCAATACAAGGCATATCCATGAGAGGAATAAACAAGCATGGCTACTAGAATACAATGTAGATCCATGTGATAGAGGACTCAAACATGGACATAACTACTAGACATACAATGTAGATCTATGTTATACAGACGGAAATTTGAGCATAGCCATGACCATAAAAATGTAGATCCATTATAGACATACAAAACTCCACCGCAACCTAGGGAAAAGCAATGAGCACTTTAAACAAATACCCAGGGTCTTCGTCTCATCTTCCACAAAGTACGATTCTATCCATGTGATTACAATGATATGAAGTCAAACATGGTAGAAACCACTTGATTACTAGTCAATGATGTGAACCGTTAACAAGTGCGAGGGAGATCACCATTGATGTCAATGATTCCCAAGGTACCCTTGTACAATCTACTGAGTGTGAATAGATGTCCTGATTTCAAACACCCGGTCGATTCTATCGATCAAAGGTCAATGATGTGAACCTATGTCGAGAGCGAGAGAATATGTCATTAAGGCATATAGATCTCAAGGTACCAAATATTGTTTCTAAGACTATTTCCTAGATGATGAGCTGATGTCAATGACAAAAGTCTCATCGAAGGAGGGCCACGATGAGTCCCACATCGATGACACAAAACTTGGTACATAGTTCTGGAATGATGTGAATGTAGTAACCATAATACTGACTCAAAAATACTGACGCAATGACCATGTGGATTATAGAGATAAAAATTCTTCAAATCCCCTTTGAACATCAGGCGGCATGACAAAAATACTTGGCAGCATGACAAGACGGGACAGACACACAATGCGACAGCGGACAATGCATTCTTTTTTAAAGACTCAAAGGAGTGACATGACTCATGAAAGTGGATCATCACGGAGATTAGCTGAATACCCAATTGGCTGGCATGATGTGCAGACAAGTGCCATGTTCAAAGGTAACGACAAACAATTGCCATTATTTGCAAAATGATTCCCTTCCCATTTCCCCCATCATGGTTGATGAGTTCCTCTTTTTGGTTTTACGAGTTCAAAGAGGGTAACAAACACTCAATATAGCTTGTCGAAAGACAAGTCCAGACTCATATATTTTACGAACCTGAGAGAGGAGGGGCTCGTTCCCAAAATGGGTCTCTCAATGTTTAATTTAACGAGTCCATTGAAAGAAAACTTAGTATTGTTCATGTTTAGAGAGTCTGATCGAATACGGAAGAAGACTCCAAAAAGGGGTCCATTTTCATATGATTTAGTCTCTAAGGCCCAAAAAAGTGTAAAATCATACCTTACAGAACTCTTCCAGTCATGATTGGTTGTAGTGCTCCTTTTTCATAAATAGTCCTATCCGAACTAAAAAAGAGACAACCTACCATCGGATGGACTACTCTTCAAATAATTTAATGAGCGTGAAGAAGACAAGATCGCTCGACAATCTTTTCACATTTTAAGAGTCCAAAAAGAGCTTAAAGAAGACTGTATTAACCTTTTTCATGTTTGAATCCAGAGCACGAAAAAGTAACAAACTAAGCTCAAACCACTTTTTGTGTTTTAAACAAAGCACGAAAAATGAAAAGTAAGCTCAACACCATCTTACTGTTTTTAACGAGCTCAAAGATTAGTTGAAAGAATTCTTAGGGATTGGTTTCATTTTTACGCAAGCTTGAAACCAATGGGTAAACTATGCTTGAAAAATCCGATTAACATGATATATAGAGGTTGGAATCTTGCCCTTGGCATGATTGCTAGCAAATCTTACCCCTAGCATGTTTTCTAGGGGCTCGACATGCCTCCCAAGATTCGTATCGTTTGACGATTATTCTTCCATACCCAACCTAAAAACCTGGTTACTAAAGTGAAAATGTTCACCAGGTGGGTAGTAAAAACGAGAATCAGGAAGGTGGAAAGAAGGTTCAAGTTCTAACACTAAAGGGAAGACTTGAATCAAGGGAAGGGGATCTGTTTCATTTTTGTGCAAGCTTGAAACAGAAGGTAACTATGCTTGGAAAATGGTTTCATTTTTATGCAAGCTTGAAACCAAAAGGTAAACTATGCTTAAGGAAATTCATTTCATTTTTGAATGAGCTTGACATAGAATGGGAACTTTGCTCATAGGAATCCATTTCATTTTTGAATGAGCTTGACACAGAATAGGAACTTTGCTCAAAGGAATCCATTTCATTTTTTAATGAGCTTGACACAGAATAGGAACTTTGCTCAAAGGAATGGTTTCATTTTTATGCAAGCTTGAAACCAAAAGGTAAACTATGCTTGAGGAGTAGTTTTATTTTTTAACGAGCTTGAAACCAAAGGGTAAACTATGCTCTAAAACTTGCTCCTATCGAACATGATATCCAGAGGTTGGTAGGTTGCCCCCATTTCTTAAAAGCTAGTGACTTAGCTCCATTATGATGTCCATAGACTAGCTCCATGCCTCCCATTTTACCTATGATGAGAAGAAGCTAACTAGAAGAAGGGGAAGGAACCACAAGAAAATGCGGCATATTCAAGTCAGTCTGATTACTAGGAGTAATGCGATGGTTAGGTTTAACAAAGGAAAGCTAATCAATGGTCACATCTTCCCATCATGGGGAAAATGCATAACTTGAAAGAGTGTGGATACAACAGCCTTTATGGCATAAACATAATCGCATCCAAGGAGTAGATTGAAATATAAAGGACCTTGGACCACCATAACATTGATACAAACAATATTCCCTCCTAATGTAATAGGAAAATAAGGAGGGGTCCCTAAAGGTGTAGTAGGTATTTAATTAAAATCCAGTATCTGATCGGTGGATGACACAAGATGAGGAGAACCTAAATCTTTCCAAGCAGTTGAGGATAAAATACTAACATAATCCCCTTCATCAACAATAGTGCGAAGTATCCACCGAGCAGTAACATTTAAAACTATCTGGAAAGGAACAATCGAATGAAGACGAGACTCTATTAGGTTACTCTAGTTAAAGGAAATAACCTCATTACTTGGAGAGGGTTCTGTCTAAACAGATAAAATTTTCCCTTGTCCAGAACAATCAAAATGAAGCATAAAAACTTTAGCAGGTGTTGGTTCATTCTCTATGGGAAGAGAAGAGCAAGATGAAGATTTGGTCAAAGAGACTACTTCAATGTTAACACTGTCTGATGAAAGAGTGGGATCGGGTGGAGATGACGTCGACTTGAGCACTTCAACTTCACTCTTCAAAAGAAGAGTGGGATCAACTAAGGATGGACTTGGATTGCCCACTTCAATTCCACTCTTCAACGGAAGAGTGGGATCGGCCACTTTATCAACCAATGGGGGTTCAAGAGACAACTTACGTAACCTGTTGGAAGCCACTGATGAGAAACAGTAGTATCTTCCAACAACTTAGAAGCTTCATCCATGAGAGGAAAAAGGTAAGTAAAGTGCATGTCCTTACAAAACAAGCAAGGATTTCTGACTTTACCCTTCTGACTCTTAACCACAGGGTCACTGGTTGAGGGGGGATCATCAGTATGATGACTAGAGGCTGATGACATGGGTTTCTAGGAAACCTTAGACCACTTTGCTAAAACTAGGGACAGACCATGACAATCTTTCAGAAGGTGATCACCCTTGCAAAGCCTAAAAGGGAATTTGGGTTTACGCGGTCTTTGGGTGTGCATATCAACACTATCCATACTGGGAGGAGTGATTGGTTGAGACTTGGTTGTTTGTTTGTTTTTATTATTTTTAATATTCCTTTTATTCTTATTCTTATCCACCTGACTAATAGTACTACAACTTTCAATAGGTGAAGAGGTAGAAACGGGAGAAGACACATCTGGTGAAGGAGAGGGATCAACATGAGGTTGATGCTATTGCAATGAAGGATTAGGATCAGACACAACTGGTGTACATGGGATAACTATACTAGAGAATAACCAAACAGATAATCCAATAGTCAATCTAGGAAGGCTTAACGTAGCCATGAGAGGAGGACCAACATCCCCATATGGAGGGAACACAAAAGACATGCTTGGTAAAGGAGTCTCTTGGTTGGTAGTCCCGGAAGGTGAATCCATAACTATGAAACAAAAATCTCTCTCTCTTCTAAAAAATCCTAACTGTGCAGATAACAAGCACTACTCAAACTAAAAGCAACAAGCAAACATGTGAAAAGAGTGGATAATAGTCAGGAACCTCACAGGACAGAACAAAATGATAACTCAGATGGATAGGGTATCCTAGTGGGGTCTCCCGATATACACAAGGTATGTGGGAGCTCAAATTAGTATTACTATTGTCTAATGCACAACCGTTCACAAGGGGCCTTCCTATATACAATCGAGTACGTGAAGTACCTTTCTATATATCTCAAGGGTACGTGAAAGGCCGTTCGATATACCGACAGTACGTGGAAGAACCATGCAAGTCCCGGGATGTAGTGTAGACAAATAACGATAGCTCCTACGTTTAACGACACCTGAACACGTCTCTAACCTATCACACAAATTGCTAAAAAAATTTAAACCTAAGCTAGTGCTTAATTTTATCTTATTCATTTAGGTGGAACCATGGAGTGAAAACTTGAAATTAAAGAAGATGCACACTGATCTATATGATAATGCAAGTTTTCCTGTTCAATGAAATTCTACCTAAGAGAGGGAGAGAGAGGTTCAATTTATTTGAAACATAGAGTAAATCCCATACAACAATGAAACAAATTGCTTATATGATCCGTTCCTAACTGAAACAAACAAACACTTCTCTTTTGAACTGAAAAAGAAGTGAGACCTCTAATGAAAAGGAGGAAAATATTGTTACAACTTTATAGAAAAGTGTTCAGATTTTTCAACTAAAGTGAGAATGAACTAATCGCAAAATCATACAATAACTTTCATATGAACTTTTCCACAAATTTATGAAAAAAGGAAAAACATACAAAAACCATGTATAACAAATGAAGAAAAATTGAAATGAATCTTTTCTTATTCTATCAAAGAAGACAGAAATCAGAGATCTAACAAAACCAAGTTATATTCAAAGCCAACTATGAGGATTTAAAAGACCAACATCAATCAAAATTCTTGATAATAACTATGGATTCACTTCCTGCGGATAGCAAGGTGTTCCATTGGTCTGAATGGTTCAGATCCAGAACAAAAGAAGGATAGAGGTTGAAGACTCTCCCTGGACATCATAGATACCTGGAATGTGATGCTTCAATAGTAACCCTGTGTACCCACAATAAGCTTAAACATGCAAACACTTTGAAAGTGCCAAAATATAATCTATTGATCCATGTTAGTGACTAAGGAATCTAACAACATACATGTGAAATTGAAAAACAACAACAATGTGGGATAGAAATCAATTTGCATTAAGATAAAAATATGGAGTTACAACCAAGCCTTAGTGTTGACATGCATCTCCATGAAACCAAGCACTGTCATCCCCATAAGCTTTGACTCTAGCTCTCTATGCTCTCCAATGACTTGGGCCAAGTAATCAATCCAATAGCATAACAATACCTTAAGATTTCCCCCCTCAACCATGGATATGAGCTTGTATTTATAAGGATCAATGGATAGGGATGGTTGATATATTAGTGGATGAGGTGGCCTCTAGGATCCTAGGATGAAAGATCTCAAGCTCAAATGATCCACAATGATAGGGATAAAGGAGGACACAAGGCTTATCATCTAGAAGCCTCTAGAAACTTCTCTTTTTCCCTTTATACCCATGGTACCGGGTTTCTTCTTCAATGACAGAGCTGTTCTGGTAAGAAATTCTTATGGAATAAGGGCCATAAGTGGTTGCACCACTTGTGGACAACAAGGGATAGGTGGTGCGATCAAGGTACCACTCCTGGACAACAGGGAAAGTTCGGTGCTAGGAATTTTCATGAAAGATTGATAATTAGCATGGGTTTCCACTCCAAGATCTGGGATTCAAAGCAAGTAGATATGTCAAGAGTCTTATTACATGATGGTGATAGGATTTTGGTATAACAGAGAGTCCTGACTTTTGATCCACTCCTATTTACACATTTTTCTTGTGGATTTTAGACTTGAGTAGTGTTTGATATTGTGTTGTATTTCAAATATTCTTAGAGAGTTCAGATATGGGATATTCTCCTTTAACCACCAGTCAAGAGAACCCTTTTCAACGTATGTCTTTTGTTTCTCTCCCTTGTGGAGATGTTGGTCCTCCCTTCACGGCCACTTGGAACATTCCCAGATTGACTATAGGATTACTTGTATGGTTATTCTCCAATCCTATCATACCAAATGCATCCTTTCTGTCAGATCCTTGGCCTTTACCGCATGAGCATCAAAATCATGTGAACCCTTCTCCTTCTTCCTCAATTATTGAATCAAATTCCCTATCTTCCTCTTCACCTACTGAAAACTCTGAAGTTAGTAAATGGGCGGGTAAGAAGAAGATGAAAAGGAAGGCTAAGAAGAAGAACACTAAGCAGAAGATCATCACTCCAACCTCTGATCTTCATGTTGGAATCCCACCAGCCACTGGTCACCATGCTGGGGGTATTGATGTACATATTTCCAGCACTCGTAAAGATAAGTTCCCTTGTAGAATTTGCAAGGGTGATCACCTTATCAATAATGTCCTGGTATTTCCCTTGTCTTAGAAGTGTGGTCTAAACATCCTGTGTCATCAGTATTTGATCATCATGCTGATGATTCCCTGTCAACCAGTGAATCTTTGGTTAAGAGTTAAAAATGAAAGGGTAGATATACTTTCTTGCTATGTAAAGATATGCACCACACTTACCTTTGTCCTCGCATGGATGAAGCTTCAAAGTTGTTGGAATATATTATTGTTCTTCAGGAATAGCTTCCAACCGGTTATCATAAGTTGTCCCTTGACATCCCATTGTTTGATCAAGTGGTCGGTCCAAGTTCATCCTTGGTCAATCCCACTCTTCCATTCAAGAGTGAAGTTGAAGCGATCAATCCAAGTCCATCCTTGGTTGATCCCACTCTTCCTTTGGAGAGTGAAGTTAAAGTGTTAGAGTTGATTTCATCTCCACCTGATCCAACTCTTTCATAAGAGAGTGTTGAGACTGAAGTAGTCCCTTCGACAGAGTCTTCATCTTCTTCCTCTCTTCCAATTGAGAGTGAAAACCATTTAGCTAAAGTTTTCATAGTTAGTTCTGATTGTTCTCTGCAAGAGGAAATTTCGTCTCTTTCGATAGAACCCTCTCCTAGTAGTGAGGTTATTTCCTTTTATTGGAGTAACCTAACATAATCTTTTCTTCATTTGAGTGTTCCTTTCCATATAGTTGTGCGAGTTAATTCTAAGAGTATACTCTGCACTATCATTGACAAAGGGGCTTCTATTAGTATTCTATCCTCTACTGCTTGGCAAGCCATAGGTTATCCTCCAGTTGTGCCAGCCATCGATCAAATACTGGATTTTAATCGAAGACCTACTATGCCTTTAGGGATCCTTCCTCAGTTTCCCATTACTTTGGAAGGAAAAACTGTCGGTATCAATGTTATGGTATTCCAAGGTCCCTTAGATTTCAATCTTCTCCTTAGGAATGATTATGTTTATGCCATGAAAGCTGTAGTCTCTACACTCTTTCGAGTGATGTATTTTTCCCATGATGGGAAGATTGTGACCATTGATCAGCTTTCCTTCGTTAAACCTGATTATCATGTGACTCCTAGTCATCAGACTTCCCTTAATGTCATGCATGTTCTTGTGGATCTTTCTCCTTTTAGTTAGCTTCTTCCCATAATAGGTAAAATGGGGGGCATGGCTCCAGGCTCTAGACATCATACTGGAGTTTAGTCACTATATTATTGTGTGAGGGGGAAACTCACCAACCTATGGACATCATGTTGGCTTGGAACTGTGGGCGATCAAAGTTCCTTTTCTATGTCAAGCTCATTAAAAAATGAAACTGTTCTACGAGCATAGTTCCCATTTTGTGTCAAGCTCATTAAAAAATGAAAGAAATGTCCTTAAGCATAGTTACTTTCTGTTTCAATATTGTTTAAAAATGAAACAAGACCCCTCAAGCAGAGTTATTTTCTATTTAAAGCTTGTGTAAAAATAAAACAAGTTACCTTGAGAAGTGTTTATTCCTGGTTTCAAGATCATTAAAAAATAAAACTGACTTTGAGCATAGTTCCTTTTTCGTGTCAAGCTCGTTAAAAAATGAAACAAATTCTTCCATTGTGTCAAGACTCAATGAAGCTTGGGGGGCATGTACCCTATCTCTTCATTAGTGTTAAGTTACTTGACAACTATATTGGAGGCAATTAACAACCACTGGACTTCATGTTGGGAAATCACCCATCAATGGGAGTCATTTTGAGCATACTTTGTTTTAGTTTCGAGCTCCTTAAACCATGAAACCACCTTTTGAGCATAGTTCATTTTCTATTTCAAGCTCGTTAAAAAATGAAGTAGGTTTCCTTAAGCATAGTTTACCTTTTGGTTTCAAGCTTGCATAAAAATGAATCCATGTTTTGAGCATAGTTCTCATTCTATTTCAGGCTCACTAAACAATGAAGCAGATACCCTGAGTATTCTTTCAACTGATCTTTGAGCTCGTTAAAAACAGTAAGATGTTGTTGAGCTTACTTTTCATTTTTCGTGCTCTGGTTAAAACATGAAAAATGGTTTGAGCTTACTTTATCGGTTTTTCATGCTCTGGTTTAAACATGAAAAAGGTTTTGAGTTCCTTTTATACCTTTAGTGTGCTCGTTAAAAACTCAGTGAAGAGGTATCGAGTATAGTTTTACTATTTTCAGACTCGTTAAAATTGGATTATGAAAAAAGAACTCATTTCAGAGTTATATTTAAGCTCTTTTCAGTCTCCTTAAAAACACAAAAGATGGACAAGTGAGCTTGTTACATTCACGCTTGTAAAAGAATCGGAACGGTCGACTAGTCGGTGGTAGGTTATCTCTTTTTCGGACCGACTAGGCCTATTTTAAGAAAAAGGAACCCTCTCAGAGTCTTCTTAGTCATTTCAGACTCTCTAAACATGAAACGACAAATGAGTTTGATTTCATTGGACTTGTAAAATTAAACGATGAAGGACCCTTCTCTGGGAATGAACCCATCCTTTCTCATTTTCATAAAACATATGAGATTGGACTCATCCAAAGGACAAGCTATATCAAGCGTTTGTTACCCTTTTCCAGCTCGTTAAAAAACAAAGAGGCACTCATCAATCATGATGGGGAAATTAAGGAAAGAGTTTGTATTTTGTTATGTAAGTACATAGTCACTCTTGAACATGGAACTCACTTGCATATGCATTTCAGTACTCGGGTAGTCAGTTTGTCTTTGAGTCTTGCTGATTCCTAGAGTCTTCTTACTCGTTTGAGTTGTCCAAGAATACTCTCACCATCAGTTGCATTGGGGGATTGGTATCATTCTCATTTCAATACTACTAAGTCATGCCATGCCAATGTTCAAGAGAAGTTTGGTCATCTGTTCAATGTCTGCAGTCAGTTTACCTTCAATCATGTTGGTCATCCTTGAGCAAGCTTCGTACATCACTCTGCTCTCCGGTTTACTCCAAAACATCTATGATCATGTTTGGTGTCAATGATGGGGGATTCATCGTGGCCTTCCTTTGAGAGGTCTATTCCTATCGACTTCAACTCCTTATCCAGGAATTAGACTTAGAAACCAAGACAAGTGCCTTGGGCCTGCATGCCTTAATGGCAAGTTACCTCACTTTCAACATGATTTTACATCATTGGCTCTTGATTGAAAGATCTCATTGAGTGTTCGACTCCAATTTATTTATTCACATTTGATGGTATGTACTGGCATACCTTGGGAATCATTGACATCAATGGTGATTTCCCCCACACTTGTTAATAGTTTACATCATTGACTGGTAATCAAGTGGATTCTACCATGTTCGACGTCAAGACATTGTAATCACATGGTTAGATTCGTATCATTGCGGGTTCATCTTGAAGACCCTGGGTTGTCACTCATCTTTGCCCAGGTTGCGATGGATATTTTTTGAGTCATATTAAACGAATCCACCTTTGTATTGGTCATGGATATGTTATCATATCATCATGGATCTATGCTTATGTCTAGTAGCCATGATTGTGTTCAGTCAGTCTCTACTACTATGGATCTACATTGTATTGGTCGACAGCCATGTTATGACTCATGTGATATTTGAGTTAGTGGTACTGCAACTACTTCCAACCAACATCCTTGCCTTAAATTTATTCACTTTACAAAGCATTCACCTATCACATTCCTCTAAATTCATGATTTGGGGGGCATTCTGTTACACCAAAATATTGCACTCTTGATCCATGTGTTAACCCTTTTCCTAATCCCCAAGTTTCTCTATGCTAAAGTTGACTGAGATTGAGATTTTCCTTCTTTTTTACCTCTTTAGGAAGGTCGGCACTCTTATCCTTCACACTAGGAGTGCTGACGGCACTTTTTCCTTTCATACTAGGTGCACCGGTGCCGGCGCTCTGTCTCCCACTGCTAGGAGCGCCGATGGTGCTTTTTCCCTTTTTGGAAAGTGCGTCGGTGGTGTTTTGTGGGAAAAAATGAATATTCGAGACCCTTCTCAAAGATGGGTGAGGTGGAGCTCTATCTCTATCATTTAGGTGAGGTGGCATTTCGATTCCAAACCTATAGGGAAGATCCCTTTGATTCCTCCTCCTAATCCTCAACCTATTCTATCCCTTTAGCCTTATTTATAAATTAAACTCTCTCTCCATTTGGAAGGGAGGAAGAACTATGGTACTTTTATGCTGGTGGAATTTCTAGGTGGCTTACTATGTTGCTTTGGAGGATTTGGCTTGGATTTTTGGGTGGAAGATTGCAGCGTTAAGGCTAGGTTGTAATGTTCTTCTCCTATGTAATTCTATGTATCACCTCGATTACATTAATACAAATCTCTTTCCATAAACATTTATGTTGTTGATAATGCTTATAGCTTTCTTCTTTAACTATTAACTTAGATCAATTATATGTTTGGATATGCATATGTTGTTTGCTTATTTCCACATGCTTTATAGGGTTTTGCAGTTGTAGATCTAAAGATTCTGGAGCTTGGATCAACAAAGAGAGAAGAGGATTTGCATATTTTAGGTAGGTGATCTATCCGTTACTTTGCATTTCCATTTGATCTAGGAAAGTAGGGTGTATTATGTATTTGATTTGTTCTAGATCCACTTGGACTAGGGATATCTAGCTTGATTCCGATTGAGTAGATTTATTCGATAATAGTGCAATGAAATAGCCTCAAACATACAGAATTGTAGTTAAGGAATCAGAAGAGCACCAAAGGTGGAATGTTGTGACATGCTCATCAGGATCTTCACCAGCCTTACCTTTAAACTTGGGAACATTCGAAGGAATCTTGGTAGGGACTACCAGCCATGCTAGATCATTAGACACAGGATCATTCGTCAATATCGACAAATCAAGTAGTTTCAAGGTCACAAGGAAAGGAAGCCTAGGTTGAGCTAGACAATCCCACGGTCCCTGATAGGATTGGTTTAGATAAGGTTGATTTCTATACACACCATGGCCTTGGCCTGTGGGATAATAACCTCCTCCCATATGACCCATGAAGGGCTTCATGGAAGCATTATAATGCGGATTACCTTGATTATGAGGTGCAACAAAGCCATATTCAGGAGAGTAAGTGGGTTGTTGATACTCGTACCCATATGATTGATGGTTTTTTTTGTAATACAGTCCATAAGAAGGTCCATGGGAAGCTCCATAAGCTAGACCATATGATGGTCAACGAGATGTTCCATGATATGGTCCATAGGTAGGTATATAGGAATCTCCATGAGCTAGACCATGAGATGGTCCACGAGATACTCCATGAGATGATCTAGAACTAGGTACATGAATCGCTGACACATAATGAGGAACATGGCCTTGTGACACTACGGTGTTAGAAGACGTAGGAAAAACATGGCTTACAATAGAACTCCGGCCCGAAGGACCACTAGACTTAGGAAGAGGATGCGTCAAAAAGGAATTTGAAGGAACAGGTTGAGAAGACAATGGAATATGTGAAGGAATATAGCTTGTACCCCCAATATTCACATGTCTCAGCTGAGGTTCCTGAATAGGAACACTAGTGCTAGGTCTAGGCTATGTGTGTGAAGGAATTTCCACCACTGGAGTGGATGGTACAATGTGACTACTAGTACCAAACCTCTCCACATGGAAAGGAATGGAAGTGCCCCCATGCGTAGTACTAAGGTTACCAACCGATTCGACATAAGGTGCTGAACTGGTCTCGGGAATATCAGGTATTCCATACCTAATGTGGATAGTGATAGCGAGTGCATGGAGAGTCTCTTCACCCAGATAGTATAACCAATACTGGGGGTCAAAGCTAATGTAATCATGAAACTATGATAGATCTTCTTATGATGGTCCAGCCCCATAAGGACTAGACTCAGGCGGAGTCCCATATATGCTAGAAGGTTCAACTTCCATCCCCAGAGGTGGGGAAGGGGGAAGCTCTGGGACCTCAGACCCATGATGACTCATGGTGAGATTTCTATGTGAGTCAAAGTGATGACTAGTCTACCCAGAATGTTCGTCTCTCTCTCCCAAAGGAGGAGGAGAAGTAGAAGGTGGAAGACCTGCTAAATGACGAGAGCGATGGGGAGCTACACCCAAATCCACAATAAATAAACAAATAAAAATACTCAATCTAACTACAGAACCCAAATCCATCTAGCATGCGCAGAGAATACACCTAAGAAAAACTAAATCCAACAGGAAAGAAAACCAAGGGTAGGATAATTGAGCTCCCGAATGAAGAAGATATGTCTCACCTAGGAGAGACTTGAGACTCCCATACACAATAAGTGGAGGTTTGTAACCAATTGTAGTGGCCCTTAGCTTCAACACATATAGTGTTTGTGTTTTCCGACCCCTACTTGGCCAAGAAACCTACAAAATAACCTCTACAAATACCCCCTTGATAACCTAGGTAAGGAAAGTAAGGTCACATCAATATAACCAATGCTTAGGTGGACGTCGCAGGAAGGATCAATTGTATGGTTAGGGTAGCAAGGAACAAATCCTGAAAGCATAGATGGTACCCCAAGGGTGCACCGATCAATACCTCAAAGGCCCCCAGATATGAATACAATCCTGGAAATATCTTCACCACTCACAGAAAGTGACCAGGGGTCATCCCAATCACAATCCCATGCACTGCCTCGTGCTTAAATCCCGTGTAAGAGGAGCATCCTGAGAAACACTAATTATACCAAGGGTTTCACACTCTTACCTAGACAGACACCTAATTGTTTTGTTTAGTGGTCTTGGGGAATTAACTTACAATGAACTATTCCAAGACCCTAACACCTAATCTTTTTAATGCAAACTAAAAATAAAAGAGTGTAATAGATTTTATTAAGCATTGATTTTATTTGGCTGTGATTACTCAAAGAGTAATGGTTGTGCAACTCATGACATTATGACACAACATGAAGTAAAATGCACACCTAACAAGAAATGTAAATGTAATGTGTAGAATGAAGAAAAGGGTATGCTACTACGTGAAGTGCAATATTTTTCCTTCAAATGTAATTGCAATTAGTCCTATAAGAAAATATGACTATAATTCACCAAGCAAACCTAATGCAACTACCGTGCCAATGTAAAATGAAAGCAATGCATAACTATGCACAAAGAAAAATATTTTTGTATTTTTGAAATAAATGAGATATGAAAGAAAAACTATGACTCCACAACCCTCGAAATATGCAACCACTCACAAAATGCACCCAGTAAAATCACCAAGGTAAAAGAGACCTAATGCACTAATCCCAAAACAAAAAGTAGAAAATGAATCACAAGAACATTTTGAAAAGTTCAAACTAAAAGCAGTATTTGGTTAGAAACAGAGGGTGTATACAGATTCCAAAAGCATCCAAGAAGACTAAAAAATCATCCAAACTCACCCAACAACACTTAAATCTCCCACTAAGGCTCAAAATAAAGGCATACATGATTGTTCTCAGTAAACCAATGTACATACGCGACTGTTCAAGGAAACCCGTGTGTATACGCGATTGTGAAAGCTAAAACCACGTACAGGAAGAAAAAGGAAGAAAACGGAAGAAAAACAAGGGAAACAGACAAGCTAAGACAAAATTTACTCCTTTAGGACCCTACTAGGAAAACATGCCCCCAGATATGACACATAAACAAAGAAATCATAGCAATTCAAGTACATTGAATACCAAAAATCCTAAAGAGAAACAACTAGGACCCTCTCCAGTGGAGTCTCAAATTCTATTACAAAAAGAAACTTTCTATGGCTTGGGGTGTACCACAACAGACATATTGACACAAGAAATCAATCCTTTCCCAATATGCAAGAGAAACAAAAAATCTAACACTAAGGGACCTCGAATCATTCCTTATTATGGACAGTTGAAGTAGATCCCCGTTGATCTTTTTCCAATCCCGCTTGCACTAACAATTTGCTCTAAACAACAACAAATAAGACAATAATGCTATATAATATGGTGTTATATATACTCTAGAATATACAATCAACAATTGATAAGAAATTAAACATATCCATGGATTCAATATTCATTCAAATGCACGTTATTGGATAGGAAAATATATTTCTATTAATCAAATTAGAGATTACACAAGTGACAACCTTTGTCGGCATGTCTTCGAAACGGAGAAATCGAGTCCTCCACCTTGGCCTCCACCACCTCAATCCTCCATCTCTCCATAGCAATCTCACAAGAAAAGGAAATATTGGGAAGAAGACAAAGTGATCCAAAGGGACAAAGGGATGCATACTCAAGTATATGCAAGTTATGGCAACAATGGACTATAGTTTTGTTACTCTTCAATTCCTCCTCCTCAATGTATCCAAGGGGTTCCTTATATAGCACTCCAAAATGATAATGGAAGGTCAAATTTGAGAAATTTCAATGCATATGGAAGGCCAAGATTCAAGTGGTTTAGACTCATATGAAGGAAAACTCCAAAAGTATTTGGATTTATGCACACAAACCGATGTACATGGGTTTGAGGTCAAAATTCGTGTGTACACGTGAGAATGGGTTTAAAAGTCGCGTACAACAATAAACAAGGGTTTTTAGGGATGAACTTGGAAACATCAAAGTGTAATATTATTCCATGAGGTCTAAAGAGTCTACACAGGGACAGGGAAGGCCATAAATATGTGATCAACCATGTGTGGTAAAATCAACTATAACATGGAGAACCTCTATGGGTCAAGCAATTTCTGAATTTGGGGTTACTATACCTTCCTTTTTCAATCCTAAATAGAATGTGGATATTTATAGAAGGATCCATCCAATATTCGATCATTTACATAATTTTCAAGAGCACCTAGTAAATGTCCTAGATTTGCATCCTTCTCATCGGGAGCCTGTGTCGGCTCTTTTAACCCCTATTTTGGAATCAACCCATCCCGGATATCGTCCACTCTTAAAATCTCAATATGATCCTAGTATGACATCACCAATTCAAGGATCAATAGTTCCCAATTCAAGTCAACCTTCCAACCCTGTTACTACAGTTGAAAATCATAGGTCTTCTTCTGGTTCCCCCATATTCTTCCTCCACTAGGGGCAACCTCCAGCTCAAGTTGCATCAGTATTTAGTGGAGTCACATCTAGTACAACACATGCCCCTACTGTAGGACACTTAGCAGTTGTAGTCCCTTCCTCAAAAACAAAAGCGGTTAATCCCCCTTCTAGTATGGGGAAACCCTTAGTGGTACAACTCATTGTTAATAAACCTTCTTGGGGATATAATCACCCGAGAAATATACCATCCGTAACTAATGTGAATTTTCAAACTACGTCTACAAGAATGTTATATCCTAGCATGCCTTACCTTGGAAACATTTTTACACCATGGGGAAACCAAATTGGTCATATATTCCTATTCCTAAGGGGATACCTATCAATACTACTATAGGATATGGTGGAGCACCCTTTGGGGGGACACCTAGTGGAGGGCCACTTGGTGGAGGACAACCTGGTAGAGGCCCACCTCTTGGAGGACCACCTCTTGGTGGACCACCTTCTGGGGGGGGCCACCTCCTAGAGGACCACCACATTCTAGCGAACAAAATTTTGGCGGACCACCTTTTGGAGCCCCACCTGGCGGAGGACCACCACCATCACCTGGAGGAAACCCTCCTCCTAAGGGCCCACCTCCATCTAGTAGATCTTCAGGAGGATCGTCAACAAATCCAAATCCCCAAAAAATAGTGTATTAATCACCCTATGGTCCTACTGGTATACAGATGCCTTATCAATACTACCAGTACGTGCAAGCTAACTGACAACTTCCTTTTTTGAAAACTTTGGAATTTCATGATCTGTCCAAGTTTATTAATGAACCCATATAGCATAACCCTTTGTGGCCTATAATTCCAGTAAATTTACCATCATATACTCTTAAATTTGATGGGAAGCAGGGAGAACATCCCAAAAACCATGTTATGAACTTCCATATATGGTGTTCTTCCAAAACCTCAATAGATGATTTTGTTTTTTTAAAGATATTTCAATGAACTTCTACTGGTACAACTGCAAAGTGGTATATTGAAATTCTGCAACATTGTTTTGTGGAATTTAGCTCGTTGGAAACAGTTTTTCTTACTCATTTCCAACTTCCCATCCACTTATGAAACTAGTATGGATATTTTGACATCACTTTGTCAAAATACTTCCACATACATATCTGACCATATTCATGAGTGGAGGAGACGACGAAGAATTATTAAAGCTCTTATTCCAGACCAATTATTAGCAGATTGGTTCATGAAATCCTTGTTTCCTCCCATTTCCCATGATGTGGTTATGGGTTGTGTTGTTACTGAAGAGAAGGCTATCAGTCGCACTCAATATCTAGACTTGGTTTATTCCCAATATGGAACTCTGTATGACATAACCCCTCAAGCTCCTTGCCCCATCACAGACCCTACCAAGCCACCTGCAGAAAATTCTGTGGATGGGGTTGTCGGTTCAATCCAGCCCTCATCGACAGCTAATCCTGTCAAGTAACAGAGTACTTCCACTACTACTCCTTGTTCTCCTACGTTTTCTGTTGAGGTGAATGTTATCCAAAGTATGCAGACACCCAGTAATAAGAAGAAAGGTAAAGGAAAAAATAAGAAGCCTGGAAACCAACAGAAGAATCCCAAGTCTACAACCCTGGAGAATGACAATAAAGGAAATATTAAGGCTAAGTGTCTCTGTCTATTATTTGGTGGTGACCACTTCACGAAGGAGTGCCATCGTTGTGAAGAAATTAGTAAATTTTTGAAAAGTAACCCTACACCAGCAGTGCTTACCAACCCATTTCCATTTCAACAACAATTGATATATCATATGTCTAATCAAAGAACCTCTAATTCTACAAAAGAAATTAGAATGATGTCCTGAGAAACTATTAACTTAAATACTCATAGTCAGTCATATGACAAACCTACAGAAAAGAAGGACGAGAATTTGTCTTCCAAAAAAAATCCTTCCACTAGTTCTCCTTCGTCTTCATCTAATGGTTCCCTCACGATCGAGAAACCTAATCTTGAATTGATTTTTCTCCCACCCAAGAGTACCCTCAGGAAGTCATTTTTTAATCCAAATTCTTGAGCTGCACAATTCTACAACTTCATTGAATATTTGGCTCAAGAACCTTGCACAATGTCTACCCTAGAGGTGCCACAAAGTTGTCCCATGCAGTGCAAAAACTTGTTCACAACAATGTTATAATAATCAACCCATAGTATTTACCCACTTAGACATTAATTCATTTATTTTTGTCTTATTTGCCTAGTCCATGAGTCCCACCATGTGCAAGTTGCTAATTGCCTATCCATAGAGGTCAAACTTGCCATTATTGACTCATGTAGCGCTTGGGAAAGCCTTAGGAATCAAATATGCTTTATTCCTGGCCTCCTAGGCGCCCTTCTGCTTTTTCTGCTTTATTTCCTGCTTTTTCAGTGTTTTAAGGCACATAGGAAAGCAAGACTAGGTGAGGTGAATCAGCTTTGTTGCCTCTTCCTCCTCCACTCTTTCCTCCATGCAAAAGCATGTATGAGCTGCCATTTGACCACTCTTTAGCTTGCCTATGCGCCCTTGCTAATTCATGGGGTCCTTGATAGATTTGGGATCAGCTTTTTACACCTATGGGGGATTTGCCTATTTTGGGTAAGCCTGCTTTATGCTAGATTTGGATGCTTCCTTATGCATTCGATTTGCTCATGTATTCTATATATTCAGCAGCCTATGTTATTACAGGGTTGGCTATTGTACACTCAGTTAATATAATTTTGTGTTACAGCTCCATATTCAGTCTCCATTGTTGATGTTGTGGGTGAAATTAATCTACTGCAGGCCTGAATTTCTACATGGCATCAGAGCCATTGTAGGTTGTTACTCTCCTTCAAAAATTGTTTTGCAGGTTTGACATCAAGACTGGGAGCCTTCTACTGACAGCCGGGACTGATTTTCTAAAGCTATGGATCCACAGAAAACTATCCTCACTCCCTTCAACTATTTTGAATGGAAAGCAGAGATGGAGATCTTGTTGAGAGAGAAAGGCCTCTACAGGGTGACTATGGCTACAGAAGCATATCCCAATGCTGCTACAGAGAAGATCAACTGGCACAATCAGAGAGATGAGGCTTATGGCCTCCTATGTCTCAGTATTTCTCGAGACCTCCTTTTCCATCTCGATGGATTAACTTCACCAGATCAAGTATGGGAGAAACTTTCTGAACTCTTAGAAAAGACAGATGAGATGAGGGGACACCAAATAGAAAATGAATTGATTTCCCTAAGTACCAATAATTTTGAATCACTGCAGCTATACTTCTCCAAGTTCAAAGCACTAGTTTTGCAGCTGAAACAGTGTGGTATTGAAAAGAAAGATGAGCAGCTCGTATTGGCCATCCTCTCGAAGCTAGGACCTGACTACTCAGTCTTTGTTTTGACCTTCTATGCCACAAAACTCATAGCTCAAACCTGGAAGATGCCCAGCCTTGCAGATTTCATGGAATCTCTCACACAAGAACAAGACAAGCTGGTGATGATGGGCACCATCAAACCATCCAAAGATCAAGCTTTGATTGCTGGAGATTCGAGGGTGGATTCAAAAAGAAAAAATAAAGCTAAAAAGCCACCTGAGAAAGGAAGAGACAAGAAGCAGTCTCCAGAGGATCAAGAAGGTCCCAAGAAAAATACCCAGAAGAAGAAAAACAAAGGTGAAATGAACAAGTGCTCATACTGTTCGAAGGGCAATCACACTGAAAGCTCTTGTATGAAAAAGTAGATAGATATGTTAACTCAACTGTTGGAGAAGAATGGCATCTCCCTTCCAGAAGGCTCAAAGAAGAGAGAAGGAGGATCAAGTTTCGATGACAAAGAGAGAGTTCATTCTCTAGTTGCTGGCACATCAAGCTCACCCAGTTTTATCATAGATTCTAGAGCTTCAAGACACATGGTTTCGACTAAGGAGGCCTTCTCCTCACTGGATATGTCGAAAGGACCATCTATTGTACTGGGAGATGACTCTCTCACTGAAAGCAAAGGAAAAGGAAGGATAGATCTTGATCATGGTAACTTCAACAATGTGCTGTTTGTCCTTGGTCTTGCCTCCAACCTTCTATCAGTGTACCAGATGACCCACACTGGGTCTCCTAAGAAAGTCACATTCTCACCAGATGAAGTTGAGATCACAGAAAT
>LPNX010763831.1:168800-217717 GCA_001517045.1 Pseudotsuga menziesii
AATAGGGACATTAGACCCAAATAATACTAATTTGATTCACTTTAATGTGAAGAAATACAAGTCTATATTACCCCACCAAATCACTTTTTGAATCACAACAAGAGTAGTTGGGAGAAATGTCTATAGGACCATTCTAGATGAAGGATCTTCCACCTCAGTATTGTGTGTGGCTTGTTGGAGAGGCATTGGTTCTGTCAAACTCACGAATTCACCCAAAACCTTGAAATATTTTGGTGGATGAGGTTTCCAACTACATGGTCTATTACTAGCCCTTTCGGTTGATCTTGGGGGAGATACTGTTTTCATTCAAGTGGAGGAGGTCGATGCCCCGTTGGATTACAATATTATATTAGGGAGAAACTTGTTCTATGCTATGACGATTGTTGTTTTGATAGTGTTTCAAATAGTCCAATTGCCTCATTTGGGGAAGATTGCGACCATTGATCAACTAAATTTTTATTCACCAAATGTTGTTACCCCCTCTGCAAATAACATCCCTATGCTAGGTAAATCCCCTCCTCCTTATCAGTCAATTAGGGTAGGTATGTTGAAGTATTCAACCCTCATGGGAGTGTTTCCCTCAACTCCTCCTACTAAAGAAGTGATGAATGTGAACATGATTCCCACTACTGGACATAGTCCTAGAGGCAAAGAAGTTGTCGAGTCATCCTCTCTACGCCCTTACAAAGCACTTTATGATGATGTTCAATCTGCTTCTGATGATATTCATCTGGTGGCTTCAAATCCTTAACACCTACCCTATTGGATAGAAACCTCTCTCCCCACTCTAAAATATATCACACAGAATTTTCCATCAGACGAGTCCATTATGGAGATCATGACTGTAGATGAACCTGTATGGGAAGATCATCATCATAGATCCCGTTTCCTTCCCAATGTTGGTTCAGTAGACTTTGATCTTGTGTCTCTTATTAGTACTGATATCATCACCAATCCTCAAATGCCTGTATTGTTGCAAGGCACTGATTCCAAGGGAAATATTTACAACATTACTCAGATAACCCCTATTGACATACTAGTCAAGCCTGAAACTGTTGAGCATGTTCATGTATTCCATAACTATTCAACAAAATAAACTGAAAGTTATAGAGCTCTAATCAAATAATTCCATGATGTTTTTCCCTAGACATACGAAGAAATGCCTGAGATTTATCTATCCATTGTGGTGCATGAGATTAAAAATTATCCCGTGGCAAAGGCGGTCCGAACAAAAATTATGACAGGTCCATCCTATGAAGACTACGGCTATCAAAGCCGAAGTGGAGAAAATTCTAAAAGAGGGGTTTATTTCACCCGTACCACTGATGGAATGGGTGTCTAATATCATCTCTGTGGCTAAGAAGTAGGGCACTATTAGGGTTTGTATTGATTTCTGATATTTAAATAAGGATAATTTCCCTATTCCATAAATCGATCAAATAATTGATAACTATGCTGGGAGTGTCATATTTTATTTTATGGATGGATTTTCTGGTTACAACTAGATAGAGATTCTACTGAACGATCAGCATAAAACGACATTTATTTTCCTGTGGGGAACCTTTTCATATAAAAAGTTACCTGTTGGTATAAACACCATTGGAGCTACATTCTAGCATGCCATGTCCTATTATTTTCGTGATATCAAGCACATCATGGAGCCTTACCTCGACGACCTCCCTGCTCATTCATAGCAATGGGAGGACCACCTAGGAAACCTTAGAGAGGTTTTCCTTGGGTGTTGTCATTATAATATTTGGCTTAATCCACAAAAAATGTGTCTTTTGTGTTGAGACTGGACGTCTTCTTGACTTTATGGTTTCCAAAGATGGCACCTGGATAGATCCTTTGAAACTTGCTACTATTTTGGCCTTACCTACACCTACTCACATCACTGAACTCGAAAGTTTGCAAGGGAAGGAAAACTTTCTTCATCATTTCGTATGCAACTTCATAGAAAAAATGCATGGCTATATGCGTCTCCTTAAGAAGGACACTCTTTTATTTTGGGATGACCAAGCCGAATGAGTTTTTGACAATATGAAACATGATTTGACCCATTCACCAATATTTCACCCCCCATATTACTCAAAAGACTTTATGTTGTACGTTGCATCCTCCACTATGAATATTGGTATGGTTCTAGTGTAGGAACTTCCCAACGACCAAGAACACATGATTTATTACCTCAGTAAGAGTCTTCTTAACTCTGAAACCTGGTACTCATGTGTGGAGAAGATAGTAGTGGATACAGTCATTACTGTGCAAAATGTTTATCACTAGATCTTGCTACACACCACAATTGTACTCGTAGATCAAAACCCCATGTATTACATTCTGACTCGTCAGGTACTAGGGGGAAAGTATTCCTGTTAAGTTGTTATCTTACAGGAATTCGATCTTGAGTTTGTTAAGGCTACTTCGAAGAAGTCCTTGGTTTTCACGGAATTGATGTGTGACCTTTCTTGTGCTATCATGGAAGCCGATCCTAATGATTCATTTCCGAATTAATTCTTGTTCCTGATCAGTACAACAGACCCATGGTATGGATATTTGATCATTTATCTCCAAAACCAGAGATTTCATCCCAACATATCCCATGAAGATCATCATCGTATTTGTCGCCACACAAAGTATTATGTCATTTCAAATGGCACATTGTATCAATGTGGCATTGAATCCATTCTTCAGTGATGCGTTTCCTGATGCATTTGTAACTTTGGAATGTATTCATCTGTATCTCTTATGTATTGTACCCTGATGTTTATTTCAGGATATGTCTATAATGTAAACAAGTCATGTCAAGTCATTGTGGGTAACCCTCCTATTGGTCAAGGGTTAAATTCCTTGCAGTTGTGGGGTTCTAGGGTTATTATACTTTCATAGAGAATTTGACCCTAGGTGAGTCATTGTAAGTCAGGGCAATAGTCCCCACCATTGTGTTAAAGATAACCCTCCTTGTTGGTCTGAGGAGGCAAAGTCCCCACAAGTTGTGGGGCACTAGGGTTATTTATTAGACACTCCTAGAGATGTTAGCTCTAGTAAGTAATTGTTAATTGAGGACGACATGTTGTAGTGGGATTCAAGTGAATGAAAGAATATAAATAGAGAGTGATCCTCTCTATTTATCACACACACATTCACTCATTGGGGTGCATGAGTGAGAGAGAGAAGTTGCTGGGACAAGAGAGAGATTACTACTGTTGGGAGATCATCTTTATGTTTTCAAGTTTTACTTTTGGTGCTGATTATATCTTTGAATAAGTTGTGGGGTTTCCTCCTTTATGGTTTCCCCGAGGAAAATTCTTTGTGTCTCTTGTCTCTTGTGTTTATTGTTGTGCATGTTATTCTCCTAGTTAAAGATCCTAAGATCATAATGCTAGCTTGAATGATAAAAATATAACATGGTACTAGAGCTAACCTAAGAAGAATACTTTGTGTAGCTACAAAAGCTAAGGCTTCTTACTTTTTTGGTTTCTTTCCACAATCCATTAGGAAAAATATGCTAGGCCGACTCTCCATTGAAGGGTGCATCTTTTTGTCGAAGCAGAATCTGATTCCGAGCATTTTCAGTTTTTGGTGCGGGAAATTAGGGCTTCTTAGAGAAGAGGAATTTTTGAGTGAGCCTGGCATAGGATTTCTCTCCTCATCAAAATCAAAGTTTAGAGACCTGGGTCGAGATTTTTGGTTGGGTGAAACTCCGAGTAAGTCAAACCCTCATTTGACCTCGAGCTGGAAAAACCCCAAAATAATAAAATTGATAAGTTTTTGTACTTTCACTATATTGTGGGATTGGAGAAGGATAAAGAGCTAAAAATTTCATAGGCCGAAGATAAAATCCGTATTTACACTATATCCAAACGTTAACCTCATATTCCATATATTCTGGGAGATATGATCCCTCCAAGTTAGGGTTCCATCCTCTTCCAGGATTCATCCCTAAACAGGACACATGCAGTGAATTGATATATATTGGGCTAAAAAGTTCTAGATGAAGTTTATAAAGATTTTCCAGAAAGGAAATGGACTTTACTTTCTATGGTCCGAGTTTTAGACCTAGAAGATCAAACAATGACACGTAGCAGTCCATACAACTTCACCATTATGAGTAGTCCTGTAACAGGTCACCTTGGGAAAATGATCATAAGTCCCAATTGGTGAAAACAATTCTGATGAAACTTGTGGTTTTTAAATAGGGACAGGTGAGGCTACCTCAATGCAAATTTTTAGACACAAATGAGTAGTAATTTCAGAGATACTGCAGAAACAGTATTAGGCATTTATGTAGAAGAAATTGGAAAACTAGGGCTTCCTGTTCTAGGAGCTTCCCTCCACTATTTTCAGAAAAGGAGTACATTGGACAGCTTTCCTTGAAGAGATCTATCTGTATATTCAATAAGATATGAAAAATTCTAAGTTTTGAAAATTAGGGTTTCTCTGACAAACCCTAGATTAGCCAGCTCCAAAACCAGGACGGACACGTCAAATCGGTAAGATCTAATCTTTTGCTATTTTGATTTGAGGTTCTCATTTCAAAGTGATCTATCACATAATATTGATGATAAGCTTGGTGAATTTGACAAATTTTGAGCATAGAAGTATTTGATCTCTCAGAATAAAATGAATTGGACACCTACATAAGTAGAGAGGTTCCAGTTCCAGAGGGAGATAAGGCTAAAAGCCTTACACCATAAGAACTTGGTCGATGCCAAGAAGATCATTGCTGATTCAATCACAGAGCACATTATACCACAAGTGTCTTCCCTAAAGACATCGAAAGAGATGTTTGATTCCTTGACCAAGCTATTTGAATGGAAGAACATAAATTGGAATATGACTTTGAGAAAACAGTTGAAGAATGTGAAGATCTAGAATGCAGAGACCATACAGCCATACTTTACGAAGGGTCTCTCAAATCAAAGAACAAATTGAAATGGTAAAAGAAGAAGTGAATAATGCAGAACTAGTGATAGCCACCTTTAATAGCCTCCGAGGATCATGGAATTCATTCATTCAAGGAATGTGTGCCAGAAGGAAGTGACTACTCTCAGTAGACTATGGGAAGAAGAAGAAGCTTGACTCATAATAAGAGAAGAGAAGATGGGAGAAACTAAAGATCTCAACTCTCACCATCCAAAGAAGATACCTCAAATGATGAGGAATATGAAGATATCAACTCTTGAAGAACCTCTTATCCATCTTATAATTTGGATAAGAAACGATGCTATTATGAATGAAGAAGACGATGAAGCTGAAGGCTCAAGAAGGAGTCTACCCACAAAAAAAATAAAGATAAGTATTCAATTGTCATCTCATGATATTGTTTTGTTATGCATTTGTTTATATTTATTTAATGTATTATGCATGATAGAATGTTTGCATTAATGATAGTATGCTACTAATATGCATGTGATGGGTAAGTAGCTCATGGTTCTATACAACTCTCCATTACTGCTTATCTAGAATGAAACCTCTTTGCTGACATATTGGATTAGTGCACAATCTCAATGTTGTCATGGTAGAGATGGAAGGCATGTAGAACGTTTCTGTGAGATATGGATGAATGTTGTATTGGCTAAAATAGTTGCATGATCACATATTTATGCATAAGAATTTTCCATTATGAATATTCCTTATGAAATTTCTCTAACCATGCAAATGGATTTGACTTGTAGGAAAGATCGCATACATAATTGCCTACAAGCAAAGAAGAATGAGACTTGTTCCGAAGAAGAAGTGAGGACAGTTGAAGATGAAGAATAATATGACGAATGCAGCAACATCATTGATGCAGAACCTTCCAGCTATGAAGAAGTAACCAAGAAGAAAGGGAAGACCATTTCAAGAAGAATGATGTCTAGGGTGCAGTATCGATACATGAAGGGAAGTTTGTAGTTCCATCATGCAGTAGATGGAAACATTGTGGGATGCAAGGCAAGATTCATAGCATGAGGCTTCTCACAAAAATAAGGCATAGACTACGAAGATACATTTTCATCTAGTGGGAGTTGAGACACATGATAGGAAAAATCATGTGTGCAAATGAAAGAAGGGCTTGTACGAGTTTAGAAGACACCCATGGGATAACACATACATGATGAGATTGATGAATATATTAACCTTTCCTACAAGGTTGAAGATGAAATCCTATAGAGAATGACAAGCTCATAGATGGGTGCAAGAAGAACTTTTGAAAAATTTCAGGATAGAGGATTTTGGTATCCAGTGATCCTAGATGGATACATAGAATATTAGTAGCATAGGAAGATACTTGTCACTCTGGTACAAAATGTTTCAGTGCATAGAGTACGAAAGAAAGAGGGAGTATGATGCCCTGCTTCAGAGGGAGTGACTGCAAAAGATCCTGAGGTTCGACATGGTATGACAAGATGGATATATAATTGATGACTCTAGGCTTTACTAAGAGTAAAGAGGATTCCAACCTTTGCTTCAAGGTTGAAGGTGGAAGGCCACTAATGCTCCTATTATGTGTCAATGCACTATTTTCTAGGCATGGTGGTGTGGCAGAATGCAGATGGAATCTTCCTCAGACAACAAAAGTATGTAGTAGAGATCCTGAAGAGGTTCAGGATGATGGATTGCAAGGCCATGGCCACACTTATGGCATTAAATCTGAAGCTATTGGGTGATTCTTCATCATAGGTAGTTGATGCTACGATGTATCATCAGGTGATTGGGTCCTTGATGTACCTGACAAACACGAGACCAAATATTTTATTTGCTGTGAACACCTTGAGCCTATTCCTGATAGATCTGAGACATGTTCACTTGATTACTGCAAAGCATATTCTGAGGTACCTAAAGGATACAGTTGATTATGAGCTCAAGTATGAGGCGAATCAGAAGATTAACCTAGAGGGTTATGTTGATTTTGATTGGGCAAGCAGTGCCATTGATAGGAAGAGAAATTTAGGGTGTTGCTTCAGTATGGGATCAAGTGTGATCTCATGGTTTTGCAGGAAGAAATCTTGTGTGGCACTGAGTACAGCTAAAGCAGAGTATGTCGTAGCATGTTCAACTAGTTGTGAGGCAATATGGCTGAGGAAGATAATGTCTGATTTATTTGATCTCTAGTTAGATGCTACTTGTATATATTGTGATAAACAGAGTTGTGTGAAGTTGTCGGAGAACCCGGTGTTCCATGACAAGTCAAAGCTGTCAGGAACCCAATATGTAAGTGAATTACAACTAACACATAGAGTGTACAATATTTATTTTCAACCTGGGGAAGTCTTGTATTTCAAGGATAACATGCACAGTATATGCTTAAACAAGAAATCACTGTAATTGAACAATACTATCCTCTGTTCGGCTATGCTCATCCCAGGAATCTAATTAATCTAGTTAGCTTCTAAGGAATGCAATCACATTTACCTTCTTCTATGTATTGATCTAAGAATGGAAAAATAAAAGTCACATTTAAATTACAATTGCAGATAAAGGGAAATTCTGTTCACACCACTTAATGATTAACTCAACTATCTAATCCGATTGTCCTAGGAATCCAAAAACATAAATTGAATATTGATCTAGGAATTCAAAATACAGAGATTGAGTTCAGCTGTTCTAGGAAATTGAAGTACATGAATGAAATTCTATAATCATAAAAATAAGAGACAAGCTGCAAAGATTCATGGAAATGAAAACTAAAAGATCTAAGGATGAACAGAGCTGTTATAGTTACCACATGAATTTCATAAGAAATAATTACCTACTCAGTCAACTGTCACACTATGCCACTACAAGTATCCAAGGAATGCAATCACAACACATTGTAAATCCACACTTTTTACAGCTTCCTATGAAAGAATAAAATTAACATAACATCACACAACAAAATAATTGAAAAAGCCTAATTTAACTCAGCGATCGCTGTGGAAGGAAGGCCTAGCCTTCACACAGAGATGCTGGCTAAAAACACGTAAAAACCTTTAGATTAGAAGTAACTCCTTGCATCAAAAGACAGAGTGAGTACATAATTCCTCCTCACGGCTAATACAATGAATTTATTATATGTTTAGTAACCCTTGGCTCTAAAAATTCCTCCATATTTATACAATGTAAATCATAACTTCCTATCCTATTATGGGGCAGCCATGAAGATCCCTGATCTTCAGGCGCCCTAAATGACAACAGCTGTTACAAACGTGGCAGGATGAAAAAATAGGAAACATAGGAAAACTGTTAATTATCCCAGGAGTGATGATATCTTCAAATTATGGCTACACACAAGTAGCAATGCACTGTTGACCTCCAATTCTGATGCATTATGTTACAGCTACCTTGACACAGCTTTGTCTAGGATATCGCACTGGAACCTCATTCCTTGGGTAATGATAGGATGGATGGGGATCAACTTGAGGAATGAATACCCATCCTTTTCATATCCTGTTCATCCCAATCTTCCTGCAGTCCATATATCTCAAAATACCTTTATAAACCATCATATGTTAGTGCATTGAGAGATACGAAGCCTTAATTATCACAATCATAAGTATTAATAAAATAAAACAATGACCAATCATACCTTGGTGGTTTGAAGAGTAGAGTGGGTGTAAAACATTTATTTGGCATGCTCAATGGGGTAGGATAGAACAACAAGAGGTAATTAAGGGTGGTCAAAAGAGGCCATTTATGGGCCCAACATCTTCCCCCAACTATCCTGTTGCATGTCCTCATGCAACAACCTCCATTACTCTAAATATGAATCTTGCACTGAGCTTTGTTCATGGAGAGAAGAGAATTTGTAGGGGAACTCAGGTGTCCCTTCTTTCTCTATGAACCCTCTGTGAGCAATCCAATATCTCCAACATCGGTGCTCCTCTGCCTTAGTTAGGGAGAAGTCCATCCTATATGGTTTTTCTGGCCACCAGGTGAGGGGAAATTTAAATTTCAGACCCAACCAATTAGCCCCACACTCCCTGATACATCCAACATAACCCTTGACCATGGAAAGTGCTTGTTCAAAATTTCTAAAATAATAGGGGTCTCTGCTCCTGAGTATAGGAGAGGCAACCTACCATCTATGCTTAATTCCTTCCAACACTACTTGTTGGTGTATAGAAATATGGTTGGTACAAGTAAAAATAAATTCCTCCTGCAACTCCATTATGTGTCGAGTCTAGATGGGGCATAAAAGCAAACTCCTGTATCGAGCAGGAAGAATACCTGGATTTTGAGGCTCACTTCAAACCCACAGGTTAGAGTGAGCTTCATTGTGAGAAAAGGTTTGAAAATACCTTTCCCACTGAGCATGATTGCTCACAAAAGAAGCAAAGGCCCTCAATTGAACATCCCCTGAAAAAGGGACAGGATTTGAATGGCGATCCAGAGGACAAGCCATCTCATGCAAATATAATTCACACAACAAATTTTGATCTTCAAAATTACTTCTTAAAAATGTTTCCAAAATTTTTGTTGAGGTCATTATCTCAAATGACCTCCCTTCTTTCTTAGCTCTCAACTTAAACCAAACAAACTGTTCAAACAAGAAGATAGGGTAAGAAGAAGAAGGTACCCTAGTGCCCAAGAGTTCTTGAGAGAGAGCATACATCTGCTCTTTTTCCTTCCGCATAAACTGGAACTTTTTGAGCTCCCTTAAATTGCTCTATAGCTCTTCCTCTCGATCATACGTTCTTCTGCCCATTTCTCCTCTAGTCTCCTGATAATATTTTTATGCTCAATAAGGGAAATTATCCCTCTGTGGTATTCCCCCACCTGGCTCTTCCATTTTATTATGTCCATTCTCGAAATTGAGACTTCTGCTGTAAGGTTTAGGATTTCTTTTTCATGATGCTCCTCCTTGTCAGAATCTAGGTCGATGAATTTTCTAAGGGGATCAATCCACACCTTGTCGCTTGATGTGCCACATTGGACACCCTGCATATCTGAAGCTATCTCAGGGGGTGCTGATTATTGTGTGACAACAACCTTTTCTTGACTCTCTTCAGCAACAACATCCACCACTCTTGGAGATGTTGGTTCTTGTGTAACAGCATCCTCTTTCTGGGGTTCTCTCACGACAATTTTGGCAGCTGACTGTGAGGATGTTGGTTCTTATGGAGAAACTTCCTCCTGAATTGTAATTCCATTTTTTACCTGATTATTAGCTGCTATCTCAGCCAGAGGCTGTGAGGCTACTTGTTCTTGTGTGACAGAGCCCTGTTCTTCTTTTTCCTCCTACTGCTGAGATTGGATGGCTTATTCAGTATGCAACTGCTCCTCAAGGATTTTAGTATCACTTGAGGATTGTGTTTTAACTTGTTCATCTTCACTCCAATGCATATCAGGAATGACATCCACTTCAGGGTTATTTTCTTGTTGCATTTCAAGAGTCCCTACTGCAACCTTCAAGGATGTTGGTTCTTGTGTGACAACATCCTAGCTCACTTCTTCATCTCCCTGCTGTTGTGGCTCCTCTTCTATGATTTCTGTGTCATGGGACAATTCTGGAGTCACCATATATAATTCTTTATTAAACTCTAGAGTGTCCTCAATCCCTGGTTCTCCTCCCATCTGGTTAGCCACTTGGACAAGCACATTCAGGGATGCTGGTTATTGTGCGACAACACCCTATTCAATCCCATCATTTCCTTCCTGTTGTGTTTCCACTTCTATAATTTTTGTGTCATGGGAGGACTCCGGGGTCATAGTGCAATCTTCATCCCCACAATCAGGAATAACTTCATCCCTTGGTTCCTCTGTCCCAGAGTTAGTGGCAACTTCAGCAAGAATATTTAAAGATGTTGGTTCTTGTGTGACAACATCTTCTTTCTCTGCAACTTCCTCCATTGTAGGTGTAGACTGTTGTGTTGTAAAGACATGAATTACAATCTTATGGATTGCTTCCTTAAAGATTTCTCCACAGGTGGGACCGACCACTCTTTCTTCCTCATTGCCAGGCTCGGTAGTATTTGGTCCCTCCAATTGATCCGTAGCATCCACCAATGTGTACAGCTTCCTTTCACTTTATTTTCTGCATGGTTCTTTCCAGTTTTCCAATTCCCTTCTGAGTGTTTGGAATTCCTCTTTTAATAACCTATTTTCGAATAGAATTCCTTCAATTTGGGGTTCTTCTTTGACCGGCCCTTGTGGGGCATCAATTGGCCTGGGTTCAAGAATGGGGAACTCAACTTGTGCTTCAAAGGTCACCCATATTTTCCTTTCTACTTCTGCTACTGCAATCGACTTGGTTCTTTTCCTTCTTATTGGTGGAGATATCTTAATTTCATCGTTTGATCTCTTCCTTTTTCTTTGTGGTGCTGGAGTTTCTGGATTCATAGCTGAGGTAGAAGGAATGTTCCCAGTTCTAGCATTTTCTTGTTCATCGAGCTGTTCTTCCTCAATCAAAGTTCCTCCCCACTTGGGTGAGAGTTCAATGGTCACCAGCTCAATATTTTCTTCTGTTGCCATGGCTCTATCATCTTCGGGTTCAATTGTCGCAGCATCTAATGATGCTCCAATTTCACCCTCTACTGTTAGAGCTATGTTGTTATTTAGTTATTCCACAAGGGTTTTATGTAAATATTCTCTCAATTGTTCTTCTTGTGCCCCTGTTTGATCCTTTGATATAGTCTCATCTCCCCCCACAACTATATTGGAGGGAATCCGATCCTCCTATTGTGCTTCATGTCCCCCCAACTGTGAATGGACCTGCTCTTCTTCTATTGGGATACCAGGAAAAGGAGCGGGTTCCTGAACTTGAGCTATAAATTGATCCCAGGTTATATTGTGGTGAGAAAGGGTCCTTAAAATGACTAATTTAATGAGGCCATGGTGGGTCAGTGAGGCGAGTGGGTGTTTGGAAACTCAAACAAACCCCGCCATATGATACAAATAATTGAGAAAATAATATGGAATATTTAACAGAACCCTATGACAGAGATGAGATAGTAAAGGGAGTTCAGAATTATAGACACTTTGGTACCTACCTTCACAGGTGATATATTTCTTGAGAAAAATAATGACTTGATTCCATGGCTATGGCAATGACTGTAATACTATCCCCCTTTTTGTCGTTTGAACCTACTCCCCCTCTATTAGAAAGTCCTGTACTGCTATAGTAGTTGGGACTCGATGTCCAAACCAAGCCCTTCCGACCTAAGGAATACCAATGACCTCAGCTATAATGGCTTCAGAAACTTCAATGCGCAATCCCCAAACCTCTGAGTGAGTTTCTGTGAGGTTCAGAGAAAACTGTAAGGCTGCTTCACGGTGAAATCCATTCAGATGTTTGAAAAATCCCATCCAACCGGCAGCTTGAAAGATAGCGAAGACTGCAATGTTTCGCTTGAGCTCTGATGTGTTTGAAGGTTCATAACGAGTGAGAATCCCCATGTCTCTGACTTCGGAATTAGTTTGCGGTTCAATAGATTACAGACTCCGACAATGGAGGTTACAACATAGAGTATGCATGGACCACTGAGAGGAGAGTTAGGAAAATTTGGAAAGTTTCAACGCACTGGATTATTTGAAATTTTATTCCAAATTGGGAAAGGTGGCGGTTATTAGGTAGCATAATTAGTCTTTACGTCGCACGGGTAGAGAGTTAATCGATGCAATAATGGGCATAAAAAGGGAGGTATGACTCACATTGTTAAATCATATTGATACTTAATAAAGTGGTTAATCAAATCCATACTTTCGAGAATGTGCGCTGGATGTCCTTCAGAGAATAATAGAATGTGTGGTTGCAGACATTATGGAAGCCGAACTTGTGTGTTGTACAGTCATTAAATATAATAATCATTACGGAGGTACGGCAATAATTCTTTCCACTGGTGAAGCAAAAACCATCGTGTCAAAATGGTTAGAATTATGAGAAATATCATAGAATGGGTTAGATTGCCGGCATGAGGAATCGAAGCCATATATAAAGGAGTTGATGGTGTGCAAAAAGATTTGCTAATAACATAGGATTCACAGCCGCAGGTCATAAAGAAATCAAAGCAGAGATGCGGCCTTCAATGCCATAAAAATCAACTAAATATAGTGAAGTTGCAGCTACCGAAAAAGATGTCCCAGCTACCGAAAAAGATGTCGCAGCTGCCGAAAAAAAGGGAAGAAAAATGTTAAGCGGACGGAAGTGACTGCACTGGAGCGACGGGAAATGAGTTTTATGGTCAAAAGTGAAATGGAGTCATAGTGTGTGGGAATGGAAGAAGGTAGAGTTTCATGATGCAGTGGCTGCTAGAAATGGTGTTGCAGCCATCGGAAAACAGTGTCACAACTGTCAAAAAATGGGTGTTGCAGCTACCAGAAAATGGGTTGCAGCTGCTGGAAAATGGGTGTCGCAGCTGCCAAAAAATGGGTTGCAACTACCAGAAAATGGGTGTTGTAGCTACAGGAAAAGGTGTTTTAGCCACCGGAAAAGGTGTTGCAGCTGCAACAAATTTATTTAAGGGAAAATAAAAAAAATAAAAAAAATTCGTGGTGTGGGAAGGCACAGAAAAATGACTTCTGGTTGAAAGGCCTGATCTGACCCTCATCCTTGGGTGCTTCCCTCCAAATTTTGGAAAAAAAACAAAAAAACAGATCAAGTGCAAAAATAAAAGATAACATAACGAGAAAAAAATAGTAATTATTTATGTACAATGATTCATGCGCGATTTACAGTGATTAATTAAAGATTGACAGAGGGAGAGAGAAATTCCTGCCCTTGTGCTAGCTGGTAATCTGGATCAGCGGTGATTTGTGAGATAAATGCATCCTTTGAAATTGGTTTACGGTATAGTCACAACCTATGACCATTAGCAAATAATGGTACACGGTTTTCATCAATAGTTACCAGGCGGACTGTGCTATTATCAAATACCCTGTCTGCTAGGTATGGGCCCAACCATATTGTGCATAATTTGCCCTTGAAATCTCTTTTGAATCTGGAATCGTATAATAGTGCCCAGTCTTCCTCATAGAATACCTTCTTTTTAATGAATCGGTCATGCCAATTGGATCTCTGTTGTTGAATTAACATTGTCTGGTCCACTGCAGCTAACCGATTCTCGTCCAGTTCATTCAATTGATTCAATCTTCTTTTATGGGCTTCAGTTACATCCAAGTTTACTTCGGTGGTCGTCTTCAGGGTCTTGATTTCAAATTCAATTAGGAAGATGGCACTTTTTCCATACACTTAATCATAAGGAGAGAAACCTATGGTGTTAAGCCAAGTGGTACGATATGCCCATAGTGCTTCTAGAAGCCTGTCAGCCCAATCTCTATGATGGCTCTTAACTGTCTTGGTAAGGATGGCTTCAATAAACTTATTAGTGCTTTCCACCTAGCCATTGGCTTAGCAATGGCAAGGTGAAGCTACCCTATGCTGAACATGATACTTATGTAGCAGAGCTTCAAATTGATGTGACATAAACTGCGGTCCCCCATCAGTAACTACTTCCTTAGGTACCCCAAAATGGGTAAATATTTCACTGTATAGAAAGTCGATCACAGCCTGGTCGTTAGCCTTCGCCAGAGCTACAGATTCTACCCATTTGGTCATATAATTGGTACACACTAGGATGTAATATTTCTGTTTGGAATGAGGGCTGATACGTCCAACAAAATCCAGAGCCCATCTCTCAAATGGTTCAATTACTGATTGAGGTTGTAGAGGAATTTGATCTAATCTATTGGGCTGACCCATTCTTTGGTAGCTATCACAGGACTGAATATATATTTTTGCATCCATGAAAAGAGTTGGACAATAGTAGCCCATCCTCAGCGCTTTGTTTCATGTCCTTCTATCTGCAAAGTGTCCCCCACAAGGTTCATCATGGCAGACCTTCAGTATACGAAAGATTTCATCTTCCCTTACACATCTTCTGATTTCAAGACCAGGACCTATGTAAAAGAGGTGACCATTTACCCAACAATACCTGGCACTTTACTGGATGATTTTTCTCTTTTCTCTTTTATACATATGTGTCGGAAGCTTTCCTACAACTAAGTAATTAGCGACATCTGCATACCAAGGGGAATAAGTTGAAATTGCGAATAAATGTTCATTTGGAAAAGAGTCCCCAACTAACAAATTATCATCACTGTTAGTGAAACGAGATAAAAAATCAGCGACAACATTTTCTTTTCCAGCTTTATCTATGATGGTAATATCAAATTCCTGTAATAATAAGAGCCATCTAGTCACTATGGAATTAGTGACACGTTTGTTCATTAGATATTTAATGGTAGAGTGGTCAGTGTGCACAAATGTAGGATACCCAGTAATGTAGTGTCGAAATTTGTTAATGGAGTAGACAATAGCTAAGAATTCCTTCTCGGTGACAGTATAATTAAGTTTAGCAGGGGATAATTTTTTACTAATATAATAAATTGCATAAGGTACTTGACCATCTTGTTTTCCTAAAACTGCTCCAATAGCGATATCAGAAGCATCTAAAGAAATGTGAAAGGATAGAGTCCAATTGGGACCTCTTAAGATAGGAGCTGTGGACAACTTCTCCTTAAGATTAAAAAACATTGTCTGTCATGCTTCACTCCAAACAAACTGCACATCCTTCATTAACAATGAAAACAAAGGAGAAGTAAGTTTGGAAAAATTTTCTATAAATCTTTGGTAGTATCTAGCATGTCCTAGAAAACTTCACACCTCTTTTTGAGTTGCAGTAGTAGGTATATTTTTTATCACCTTGATTTTTGAGGGGTCCACATGAATGCCATTAACAGAGATGAAGTTCCCCAATACTACTCCCTCACTCATCATCATATGGCACTTTTCATTGCTTAAAGAGAGCTAGGTCTGTTCACAACGAGTTAAAACTTTTTTCAAATTTTCCAATGCTTCTTCGAAATACTTTCCATAAGGAGTGAAATCATCCATAAAAATTTCCATACTATGATTAACTAAGTCAGAAAATATGTCGATTACAGCTCTTTGAAATGTTGCTAGTGCATTACATAAACAAAAGGGAAGCACTCTGTAAGCAAACGTTCCCCACGGACAAGTGAAGGTAGTTTTATCTTGGTCTTCAGGAGCAATCTGAATCTGATTGTACCCTCTAAACCCATCCAGGAAGGAAAATAAATTCTTCCCTGATACGGTGTCAAGCAATTGATCAATAAAGGGTAAGGGAAAGTGGTCTTTTTGTGTGGCTTTTTTCAGCTCCCTATAGTCGACATAGACTCTCCATTTACCATTTTTCTTGGGTACAATTACGAGCAGGGAGACCCACTCGCTGTCTGAAATAGGATATATAAATTATGCTTCCAAGAGTTTCTGAATTTCTTCCTTCACTATGTCCTTAAGATTGGGGTTCATTCATCATTGAGGCTGACACATAGGCCAGGAGTCGCTTTTAATATTGATATGATGGGTGCACAGGTTAGTGGGAATACCCCTCATGTCTGTATACTCCCAGGTGAATGCCCCCTTGTGTTCTTTCAAGAGACTAATCAGGTGCTTATGTTCATCGAAGGAGAGGTTGGGGTTAATATTCAAGGCTTTTCCAGACTCTACCTCAATGGGAATACTTTTCTAATTTTTCAATACTCGAATTATGTGTGTGTCACCGACTAGTGCTTCTCCTGTGATATTTTCTTGTTCTTCCTTACCCAGAGTAATGTTTAGGATTTGATAAACTTCTTTATTGACCGAGGTGGGTTCACTGATGAATTTATTAATGGCATCGTCTTTAGTTTCATCTTTAAAATTAAAGGCTTTCCCTATAGTTAATAATGGTTGAACACCCTCCTCTTCCTCTAGCTCCATTCAAAAAGAAGTTTCAGCTTCTAGACTCAGCTGAGTGGGAGGATAGAGAGTGAGGTTCTTAGTCTCGATGCCATTGGATATTGTCATATACCCAGATTGAAAGCTAATGCAAGCATCAACTGTGGCCAACCAAGGCCTTCCCAGGATCAATGGGTGTCCTCCCAACTGCGACTTAGGTTGTAAAACCAAGAAGTCAGCAGGATACTCCAAAGAGTCAAGTGAGATGATGAGATCATCCAAAATTCCTTCAGGTTTAATGGTGGATCTATCTTCCAGTTCTAAAACAGTGGGTGTCAGCCTAAGATTAGTAAGCCCAAGTTTTCTTACAGTCTCAATTGTCATGACATTAATTGCTGCTCCTAAATCTACTAGTACGTTGGGTATCTATGTATTCCCAATATGCACAGTGACAGTGGGATTCCCAGGGTCGTCATACTTGGTCAATAGGGTTTTCCTGTTATTAATGCAGATAATTTCCCTATGACGTGAAAAGTGGGAGGATCTCTAGGCTTCCTCCCTGGTTTCTTTGTGGACAGGTCCTGAACAATTCCAGCATATATAGGTACATCTTGAAAATATTGAAGGAGGGGGATTTTAACATAAAGATTCTTTAACTCTCCTAAGAGGTTAAACTGAGGTTGTCCCCCTGTCCTTGGTTGCATTAATCTCTCAGGATACAGTGGTTGCCTAATCAGCTGGGTAGGCTGTGTATCGCTGGATTTATCATTTTGTGTTTCAGCCGTCCCATTTGTGTGATGTTCAACATCTTCAATAATGTGGGTTGTATCGGATAGATGTTGTGGATTCACCCCTTCTTCATGTACAGAGGGTGGAACATCTTGTATGAACACAGGCTCTACTATTTTCCCTGACCGTAAACAAATATCACTGCAAGGCATAGGAGAAAGGGAGTAGGTAGGCATGTTGACAGTCTCAAATTGATGGATTGTTTTATTGTTTGGGTTAGGATTAGGTTGAGCAGGTAGCTGAGGTCATATCAGTACATTAGGGGTAGAATTGTTCTGCAACTACAGCTGCGACTGCTGATGAGGGTATTGAGGACAATGAGGATATTGAGGAGGATATAGTGGCTATTGATGTGGAGGTTGTTGAGGAAACTAGTTCCCTGGATGGAAATTCCTCCATCCAGGAGACCAAGAAGTAGGTTGGTGTGGTGGTTATGTCCAGGGATTCCTTGAGTTATAATTTTGTATTGAAGGTTGAGAAGGGTTCCACTGAGAATAAGTTGAAGGGAATTGTGTATTCACATTTTGCATATTATTCCAATTACTCATATTATTCAAAAATGGAAATGAGTCCAGGGTCATACCTTGGTTTCGAGGCTTCCAAGGTTTCTTTTGTGCAATGAAGTAGGTCAGTTCCACCTCTGGAGTTGATGCCTACAGAACAACCTTCACTTGGGGAAGTGAGGGGCATTATTTTTTGTCATGGTTCATCTCACACAACTGACACAGCTCTATCTTTTCAAGCAAGCACTCCCTCAGAGGATGGTTCTTTCTACATCGAGGGTAGAACACACCTAGTGTGAGGTCCTCTACTGCCTATTTTTGCGTTTCCTTCAGGATGTCAATTTTCGAGGAGATAGAGCTCATCGTTTCTATTTTAAAATTTTCAAGGAGGTTGCCTATCTCTACATGGGTGGCTCCTCCATTAGATGACTTATGAGTTCTATCGAAGACATCACGTTCTAGCTTATCACATTTGTCACGCTTGTTATTCCTAGAAGATCCCCTGGAGGATCCCCTGGAGTACCTTTTACATAATTCCACAATCTTTTCGAAAGATTCCTTGGAGATGTCCCCATTTCCTAACAGTTTTAACATATCTAGGCAATGATCCCTAATCCTGCAAAGCAGGATTATCTTCAGCACATCTAACCCCATGTTCATCTTTCCAGCTCTTTGCACATTGTATAAGAGCCTTTCTACAAGATCTTCCAGACTCTCATCTTCCTTCTGCACCATTTTGAACAATTCTTCTCTTTTGTCTTTGGTTTTGCAATATTCCTGATATCTCTCCAAGAACACCTATTTCATCTTGTCCCAATTAGTGACAATTCCACCTCCTAGGCTCATGAACCAGCATAATGCATTGTCCTTCAGAGTGGCAGGGAAGAGCTTCAGCTTTTGTGCATCGGTAACATAGTCGTAGCTGCGACAGAGGATATAAAACTTGAAAATAAATTCATCTGGGTCCTTTGCCACTTTCCAATGGAGGCGAGGCAACACCGATGGTCATATATTTTTCATGGGGGTTGTCCCTTCTGGCTGATGAATCGGGAATCTAAATGTAGCCATCGTTCCTTCAGGTAGGGAATGATTTTCCCCCATTGCCTCTTCCTCCTCATATTTGTGTCTATTGCTCATTCCTTCTTCTGTTTTCTCTTCTTCGTTTCTCTCTTCGTTCGTTCCTTCGTTCCTCTCCTCATTCTTTTCTTCATTCTTTTCTTCGTTCTTCCACTGATCAACAATCTTCTGGTGGAACTGTGTCCACCCTTATTCAGTTACAACCTTACTATAAATGTGGTAGATCAGGATTCTACCAGTAGGTCCAGTTGTACCATCTTTGTCCTCTCCTGCAAGGATATTTGAGGAAGTTGCGGCTGCTCGTGTGTTCTCCACTGTGTGCCCCAGGATTCGCATGGCTTCTTCTGATAGGTGTTTCCTGATGGCAAGCCCTGGTGGATGAATTATTTTTGTCAACAAGATCGTCAATGAATGTTCTTCTGCCCAATTGTGGACCTCGACCATGACCTAGACCACCTACACTGTTAGTATTTTGTGGGGTTTTGGGAGTCGAAAGATGATCACGCTTTACCCTTCTTGTATTCATGCAGCCCAAATCATTACAACGAAAAATGGAAAAGACTGAATATAAACAATTATAGGATGCAACTAATGATGGTGTTTAATCTTTATCCTTCCCCGGAAACGGCGCAAAAATGTCGGGCACCCAATATGCAAGTGAATTACAATTAACATACAAAGTGTACAATATTTATTGTCAACCCAGGGAAGTCTTGTATTTCAAGGATAACATGCACAGTATATGCTTAAACATGAAATCACTGTAATTGAACAATACTATCCTCTGTTCGGCTATGCTCATCCCAAGAATCTAGTTAATCTAGTTACCTTCTAAGGAATGCAATCACAATTAACTTCTGCTATGTCTTGATCTAAGAATGGAAAAATAAAAGTCACATCTAAATAACAAATGCAGATAAAGGGAAATTCTGTTCACACCACTTAATGATTAAATCAACTATCTAATCCGATTGTCCTAGGAATCCAAAAACATAAATTGAATATTGATCTAGGAATTCAAAATACAAAGATTGAGTTCAACTGTTCTAGGAAATTGAAGTACAGGAATGAAATTCTATAATCATAGAAATAAGAGACAAGATGCAAAGATTCATGGAAATGACAACTAAAAGATCTAAGGATGAACAGAGCTGTTACAGTTACCACACAAATTGCATAAGAAATAGATACCTACTCAGTCGACTGTCACACTATGCCACTACAAGTATCCAAGGAATGCAATCACAACACACTGTAAATACACACTTGTTACAGATTCCTATGAAAGAATAAAATTAACATAACATCACACAACAAAATAATTGAAAAATACTAATTTAACTCAGCAATCCCTGTGGAAGGCGGGCCCAGCCTTCACATAGAGATGCTGGCTGAACACATGTAAAAACCTTTAGATCAGAAGTAACTCGTATTAAAAGACAGAGTGAGTACACAATTCCTCCTCACAGCTAATACACTGAATTGATTATATGTTCAGCAACCCCTGGCTCGAAATAGTCCTCCATATTTATACAATGTAAATCATAACTTCCTATCCTATTATGGGGCAGCCATGAAGATCCCTGATCTTCAAGCGCCCTAAATGACAACAAGTGTTACAAACGTGTCAGGATGAAAAAATAAGAAACATAGGAAAACTTTTAATTGCCCCAGGAGTGACGATATCTTCAAATTACAGCTACACACAAGTAACAACACACTGTTGACCTCCAAGTATGACACATTCTATTATAGCTACGTCCTTGACACAACTTTGTCTGGGATATCGCACTGGAACCACATTCCTTGGGTAATGATAGGATGGATGGGGATCAGCTTGAGTGATGAATACCCATCCTTTTCATAGCTTGTTCAGCCCAATCTTCCTACAGTCCATATATCTCAAAATACCTTTATAAACGATCATATGTTAGCGCATTGAGAGATACAAATCCTTAATTATCACAATCATAAGTATTAATAAAATAAAACAATGACCAATCATACCGTGGTGATTTGAAGAGTAGAGTGGGGGTAAAATGTTTATTTGGCATGCTCAATGGGGTAGGATAGAACAAGAAGAGGTAATTAATGGTGGTCAAAAGAGGCCATTTCTGGGTCCAACAAAAGCATATCAAGATCATGTATCACTATATCAAGGATATGGTGCAAAGAGGAGCAGTGAAGCTCCAGTATGTTGCGACGAACGAATAGATAGATGATGTGTTGACAAAGCCATTATCTAGAGTGAAGTTTGAGTACTTCAGGGAGAAGCTTGGTGTTCTCTAGATTGAGGTTCCTTCCAAGGGGAAGTGATGAGTCCATGAGCCATTCTGACATGGTGAGAGGATTAGTTCCTTCCATGGTGAGATGTAAGGGTTGAACCATTCTGTCATGGTGAGAGGATTGGTTCCTTCCATGCCAGATATGAGTAATGAGCTATTTTGATGTGACTGTAGGATTGGTTCCTACATGATCAAATATAAGTGTTGAATGCCATTCTTGGAATGGAGGCACCTGGTTTGTTACCAAGAATACTCAGTCTAGGGCTAAGGGCCATTTTGATGTGATTGAGGAATGTGTTCCCACTTGATCAGATATAAGGGATGATTCTATTCTCTGGGATAATGGAGGCACCTGGACAGTTACCAAGAATCCTCAACCTGGGGTTGAGATCCTTTCTAGCGTGGTTGCAGGATGTATTCTCGTATGGCTAGATGTAAGTGCAGAGCCTTTCTAGAATCGTTGCAGGATGTGTTCCCACATGGCTAGATGTAAGTGTAGATCCTTTCTAATATGGTTGCAGGATGTGTTCCTGCATGGCTAGATGTAAGTGCAGAGCCTTTCTAGCATGGTTGTAGGATGTGTTCCCACATGGCTAGATGGAAGTGCAGATACCTTCTAGCATGGTTGCAGGATGTGTTCCCGCATGGCTAGATATAAGTGTTGATCCTTTCTGATAGGGTTGTGGGATGTGTTCTCGCATGATCAGATGTAAATGATGGGCCTTTCTGACAGGGTTGTGGGATTTGTTTCTGCATGGTCAGATGGGAGTGTTGGACATGCCTTTCTAACATGGTGTTGGATGTGTTCCTCTCATGGTCAGATGTAAGTGTTGGGCGGGCCATTTTGACTTAGGGTCAGATATAAGTGCTGAAGAAGACCTACATGGAGGCTAGTCCTACAACCAACATGAAAAATGGCTGGCTTTATAGAACTTCTTGTGACCAGAAGAATCATGAGATAGCACCAGTGATGTTGATCCAGTAGTGATGATCCAAATCAAGTGATGATCTAGATCCAGTGATGATGATCCAGCAATGATGATCCAAATCGAGTGATGATCCAGATCCACTGATGATTATCGAGATTGAGTGATGATCTAGATCTAGTGATGATGTTCCAGTGATGATCCAGATCGAGCGATGATCCAGGTCCGATGATGAAGATGACTTGAAGATGAAGATAACTTGAAGATGAATATGACTTGAAGATGAATATGACTTGAAGATGAAGATAACTTGCGGGGCCCTAGGGTTACTAGAGTATCCTAGAGAAGTCGACCCTAGGTGAGTCATTGTAAGTCGGGGCAATAGTCCCCACCATTGTGTTAAGGATAACCCTCCTTGTTGTTCGGAGGAGGAAAAGTCCCCACAAGTTGTGGGGTACTAGGGTTATTAGACACTCCTAGAGATGTCGGCTCTAGTAAGTAATTGTTAAGTGAGTCCAACATGTTGGAGTGGGATTCAAGTGAACAAAAGAATATAAATAGAGAGTGAGCCTCTCTATTTATCACACACACATTCACTCATTGGGGCACACGAGTGAGAGAGAGAGAAGTTGCTGGGACAAGAGAGAGACTACTACTATCGGGATATCATCTTTATGTTTTTGGGTTTTAATTTTGGTGTTGATTCTATCTCTAAGGAAGTTGTGGGTTTTTCTCCTTTATGGTTTCCCCGAGGAAAATTCTTTGTGTCTCTTGTCTCTTGTGTTTATTACTGTGCATGTTATTCTCTCAGTTAAAGATCCTAAGATCATAATGCTATATTGATGATAAAAATATAATAGCCTTATACACGAAGAGGTTGAACAAGTTTTGAATGATTGTCACTTTGGAGCATGTGGCGGTCATCTTTCTCAGATGGCAACACCTCAAAAAATCCTTCGTGCTGGATATTTTTATCCCGAAATATTCAAAGATTGTCATGAGCCCATTAGGAAATGCCCACCTTGTCAACTCTTTTATCCTAAAAAGCACACCCACCCTTCTCCTTTACATGCCATCATTGTTGTTCGACCTTTTTCCAAGTGGGGTATTGATTTCATGCATTGTAATCCTACCTCAATTGGGGCGCATGGTTCAATCATCGTAGCTATCGATTAATTTACAAAATGGGCTGAGGTAATGCCTACGTATGCAAAGGATGGAAAAACTACTACCCTCTCTATTTTCAACCATGTGATAGCTAGGTTTGGAGTCTCGCAAGTGATAGTCACTGACCACATATCTCATTTCTGTAATCAGATGATGGCTGAGTTCAGTGCTTGTTGTCGCCTTTCACACACCTGGGTTACATGGAGGAAATATTCTAGCCACTCGGTGTGTCCTTGGGGGAAAGTATCGAGTCAAGGATGTAACCTTGTTCTTGACTCCTTCGTTCAGGCTAACTCTTAACAAAGCCAAGGGGGGTAGACCCTATTAAATTACTAAGGCTAATTACTTAGTGTGATGGTGTTATATTGATTAAGTTGTTTATGAGTTTTGAAATTAACCAGTGGAAACAAAAGATAACAACATCCAAGATTGAAAGCATATAAGCACAGTAATGACACTCAATATATATATAATCGAAAGAATTGATCAAAGTAAATCACCAGTGACTTAAATGGAGTCAATAGAGAAAATAATGTGCTTGCATGCGCTTGAAAGAATGTTTTTCAAATATCTCTTGGTAGATTTTAAATTAATGTGGAATGTGAATGAATTAAATTAGGCGAAAAGGGGACTCCAGATATACCTGAGGGGTACTTTCATGGCTACCCGCAAGGTGTTTGTGGGCTGGAACGGAGTCTCAGAGACTATTGTTCATAACACACCCATCAGGGTGTGACAATGATCAATACCTCGAGGTCACTTTCCAGTTTTTCCCACTCCTTTAGTTATTTTGCCACCGCTTACAGTTCGTTTGAGGCGTTGGATTTTCTCCTGATGGTTTGTCAATTTGGGAGGTGAAGACTAATTAATCTAGTCACTCAGGTGCTTTTGATGCATCTTGACTGATCGGACGAACTACAGCCAAGTACAGAGCATACACACTGGAGTCTTTGTTATTTTTAGTAAATTTTAAAAGAGGTGATCTTATTAAAAACAAAACCCTCCAGGAACCTCTTTCGGTCGAAGTGGAAATCAATAAGGGAATCAAGGAGGGGTTTATTTTATTATGATTATCAAAACAATTAATGAAAATGGAATCAAAGATACACAACACCGGTTTTCTAATTAGTCCTACCAGGCATATCTTTTCCCTTCCGGGTCAATCAGGAAGTCATGGGGCAAGTAGTATGATTAATTTTAATTTTAAAATATGGAATAATGAAATTTTTTATCAAAGTATACAATCCTGCATGTCAATACTAAATTAGAACAGAAACAAGGTGAAACAATGTAAAAATAAACACAGACGCAAGCCCCATAGTGGGATGGTGAATAGGCTTGAAAGAGCCTATTTGAAAAGATTTTTATTTTTATTAGAATCAATTAAAATATCAGAAAACTGAAATTAATCCACTTTTTCCTTATATGGAATGAGACCAAATGTTTACAAATTGCAAATATTTGAAATTTTGGGAAGACAGAGACCCCCAAGGGGGTTTCGGATGGTCCAAAAATGCTTTCTGAACAGTGCCTCCTCTTTTTTGTTACACCTACTAAAAACCAGAAATATTATCACAGTTAAATATTCCCAAAAGTAATTTTAAATTACTTTTGGATGGACAAACGTTTTACCCAAAAATTCTAAGTTAAAACTAGTTTTTAAAGAAGCGGAAAAGGAACCAAGGAAAGCAATATTTCCTTGGGATCTTGGCCTGATTTGGGGGCAGCCAATATGAAGCACTTAAATTTCTGAATATAAATTTTTATATTCTAAGGAAACAACCATGCATTCACGAGGCTTTAGATCTACTTTCCCAGCCTTGAAAAATGACAATTTTCCATAAAACTAGATCTAGAATGCTTGTAAATTTTCTTTTAGGATTGAGATCTAGTTTATGAGATTTAAGGAAGAAAGATATATGTAAAATAATATCTGAAATTGATAAATCTAAACAATTTTAAAGCTGCAAACAAGTAACCAGACTGATTTTAGAAAAAAATGAAGGAGGAAGAGGAGAAGAAGAGCATTTATTGTTGGAAGCCTTGAAGATCAACCGTGGAGCTTTCCGGTGGAATGTTGAGGGACTATGCCTTTGAATGGTTTTGGAGAGAGTGAATAAGAAAACTAGATCAACATCCTCTCCAAGCTAGGAACCTGCAACTGAATCCAAAGGCTTGCCAAAATACTTGTGAGATCCGGTTAATACATACATAGAGATTTCATAATAACATGCATATAAACTTATAAAACATGCTGAATCTAGATCTCTAAACATGCGTCAAAAAGGAAAGAGATGGACAATAAAATTATTAACAAACTCCTTTCTTATCAAGATTATAATAAACTTATTATCAATCGTAGCAATGCATCCATAGACAATCAACAAATTATGAACATAGATACAGGTTACCTCAATAAAACATGGCAATGCTCATCCACACATACAATGACATGACACCATATTGCCTCCAAAGATTCACTTTATTCCAATAGAAAAATATATTACATAATATTAAAACAGCAATGGATCCTCAATCCAACTCTCACTAACTCATAAACGAGGTAGCCATGCTTTATTTATACACAAAATTCGAAACCCCATCCCAGAGGGGGCACAAATCCCAAGGAGATAGATAACTGCCGCTGAAGGAGAGTCCATCAATGCCTGATATGAAGCTGAACTGAGCTTCCACCGAGTCTACTTGTTAATCGGGGGGGGGGATGATTGAGCTAACACATCAACCTGTTGATTGAATCATCAACCATAGAGCCTCCAGAAGAGCCCACATGTGTGGAGGAGAGAGAGAGGGCACAATTCCCCATAAATAAAGTTGAAGTTCAACTCTGGATCCACCCAGATCACCTCCTTTAGTCAAGGATTTGTTAGATCCAGTCAATCTGGTGCCGATGAGATTGATTTCAATCAAATTGATTGAGAATCCATTGATCTAGGATTTTGGATTTGCTCCATTATTCGTCAATTTATTAATCAAAATAATCAATAATTGATTTTTTTGGGCTTTCTGACCCGAGTGAGGCTTTCTGACCCGAGTGATGGAAAATCACTCAAAACTAGGAAATAATGGGTCTATAGGTTTACTTGGTTCTCTTATCTTGAAAATAAGAACCTACATGACTGAATCTGACTTCCGAGCCCACTTTTATCACAAAACCAAATTTTCCAATTAAACTATTAAAAAATAGCCTAAGTTTTGGAAAAATTAAATTTTAATAAAAAACATTGAAAAAAAAAATAAAAAAATAGGGGGACTTAGAAATGTTCATATGACTCGACCATGATGCCTAGCATGTTTATACATTGAAACATAGACTCTAATAAACTTAATAGGCCTAAATTCCAAGTCGACCACCCCAACTTTGGAGGTATTGAGTGAAAAACTCAGAAATTATCAGTCGTTTATTCAACAACCAATAATAACCAAGGGAAAAAACACCCTTTCCTGATAGGATTTGATAAATAAAGTCTAAGAGAATGAGTCTTTTATAAACACTATCATGCTAGAACATCTATTACAATTCCCTCAAGGGGTATTAACATGTGATATAGTACAACAAGCACTTTCGAAGGCTTCTGAAGTCTGAACAAAAAATCTTTGTTTGGTTCACCAGGCTCACTTGATAAAAAAACCACTAAGTACAACTTAGGTGGCAACATTCTGGCTCCATCTATGGGATGTGTGCTTGATTTGGTCTTTAAGGCAAGGAGAGGATACGAGAACACCAAAATCTCTAGTTTATATACCCTGTAAAAACATCTCAACTTAACAAGAAAACTTTTGTAGCACAAGATTTATATAAAAACCAAATGAACCATTAAGCTGATTTATTTAAACAAAATAAATGTAACTAACTAATGAATTTTTTTTTTAATTATATCTAAGTACAAAACATAAATGCAGAAAGTAAATGCTCTCTTTTAGGAGCTTATTTTCCTACTCTAAGCATGATATAAAAAAGTCAGGTGTAATAAAAAATCCAATGTAACCACCTAAGAATTTTATTAACATAAAAAAGTTTCCTTGTCTTTGGTTACCAGCCAAAGTAAGGATACCTTATTCTGAAAATGCAAACCTGCGTGATGATCTAGAATGGGCGGGATAGATGGGAAATCATAGGCATGAATAATGTCATAAAAAATATTCCCAAACTTGTATGTGCTCATGCAGGCTGCTTCTATCCATGACTGCATTGGACTGATATACCAATCAGCATGATGAGGTGGACTGACTATATCATCATATTGATCATCAAGGCTTACTGAATGATAACTCATTGTATAAGCACCAAGCTGCTCCAAATCATAAGGAACCTCTATATGTGAAGAAGATGGCTGAGACTGATATTTCATTGACTGCATCACATCTGACTTTTCACAATACTACTTCTTAATGTATTCATTATTGATACCTTTGTACGGCTCTGCATGATATGACTCTAGATGATCATGTGAAAATTCTAAATGCTACTCGTCCATACTAAGATTTTCCCAGGTGTCCACACTCCCTTCTATGGATGTATCGTAAATTGGACTTCCACAAATTTTTGAATAGACACTCCCCTTGATGGACAGATAATGGATGGGGTTCTCAATAAGATTTTCACAAGTTGGATTATCTATGAAATTCCAATAGTTATCACTCCCATCTATGTTGGATATGAGAGAGTATTCCTTGCTGGTATCACATCTTGAGATATAACTACCCTCCTCCTACTCATAATAATCATCCTTCAAAGTTTTGGTTTCAAAGATATTATGAGAATTTAAACTTTCCAAAACTTCATCCCTAAGTGATGAACATAGAGGAGTATCATCATACACATCATAAACTTCTTCATAAGTGTTGATCTATGTAATGGTTTCCTCATGAGGGATTTCTGGACAAGCATTGCAAAAATCTTGAGAAAATATCAAATCTTCAATGTTTTCAGTTATGGTGACATGAGGAGAGTCTTCAACAATGTGTTCAATCATGAGTTCCTTGTGAAGCTCTTGAACATGATTGTCATGGATGTTCCCATATTCAGAATCTTGCTGTGTAATGAGAAATACCTTATATTCTTTAAAAAGCTGCTTAATTGCTTCCTTTCTTAAATAACTACTAGGATTCTCTTTGATGGGAGTATCATGGATCTCCTCTTCACTTAAATGTTCAAGAAGTGATTCCAAGTCTTCAATACTTTGTATCATGGAAAAAGGTACATCATATGTTTCCATATGATACTCTATCCCAGATAGGTAGAAGGTAAAGATCTTTTCAAGGAACTTTTTCAAACCATTCATACTACCCCTACCATCATGCCACTGCTCTAAAAAAATCCAAAGGAAGCTTGGAAATGAGGTTATACATTTATTAGGAAGGCCCTGATAGAACCAACAATAGACCTCACCCTGAAAAGTACCAGCAAACATTTCCATCATATTGTCTTCATGAAGCACGTTGGAGTCAGCCATCAACTGAAGGAAATATTTGACATGCCAGATGGCTGAATCACCATAATTTCCATGAAATACTGGAATCCATTTATATGCATCCCCCACACCATCATAACAGTTAGGAAAACCCAGGATGTTTGAGAAATCAATAGACTGAAAAAGTATGGTTATCTAGGCACCATATTGCTCCTTTAATTCATCCATATCAAAAATTAATAGTATGCATTTTATATAACCATTAAAACTTGTACTGAAAAGGTGGAGCTGTCAAGTGATGAGCTTTAAAGGTTTTAACATGTTGCATGGGCTCATCTACACACAACAAAACTTCACAAGTTTATGAGATAACAGGGTTTTATCCCTTCAATGGAGTCGCCATGTGAGAATAAAAATATACATTTAAGAACTCTCACAAGAATATTTATTTGCTTTTCTTTGTAAAAATAAAAACTAAAAGAAGTCAGTGGAGTCTCGAGATGAAAATTAAAGATATACTCTAAGCATTCATCAAACAAGGAAAAAACAAAAAGGAAGAAAACAAAAGTCGTACTCCGAAAATAAAAAGATTTATCCTCGACAACGGTGCCAAAAAGTGTTGCCACCTTTCACACACCTGGGTTACGTGGTAGAAATATTCAAGCCACTCAGTGTGTCCTTGAGCGCAAGTCTCGAGTCAAGGCTGTCACGTTGTTCTTGACTCCTCCATTTAGGCTAACTCCTAACGTATCCAAGGGGGTAGACCCTATTAAATTACTAAGGCTAATTACTTAGTGTGATGGTGTTATATTGATTAAGTTGTTTAGGAGTTTTGAAATTAACCAGTGGAAACAAAAGATAACAAGATGCAAGATTTAAAGAATATAAGCACAGTAATGACACTCAATATATATATATATATATATATATATATAATCGAGAGAATTGATCAAAATAAATCACCTGTGCGTTAAATGGAGTCAACAGAGAAAATAATGTGCTTGCATGCGCTTGAAATCATGTTTTGCAAATGTCTCTTGGTAGATTTTAAATTAATGTAGAATGTGAATGAATTAAATTAGGCAAAAAGGGGACTCCAGATATACCTGAGGGGTACTTGGAGTATGTCCAAAAATGAAATTTTAGGGCTACCTACAAGTTGTTTATGGGATGGAATGGAGTCTCAGAGACTATTTTTCATAACGCACCCATCAAGGTGTGACAGAGATCGGCCCCTCGAGGTCACTTTCCAGTTGTTCCCACTCCTTTGGGTATTTTTCCACTGCTTATAGTTTGTTCGAGGCGTTGGATTTTCTCCTGATGGTTTGTCAATTTGGGAGGTGAAGACTAATTAATTTATTCACTCAAGTTATTTTGATGCAGCTTGATAGGTCAGACAAACCATATCCAAGTATAGAGCATACACACTGGAGTCTTTGTTATTTTTACTAAATTTTAAAAGAGGTGTTCTTATTAAAAAGAAAACTCTCCAGGAACCTCTTTCGGTCCAAGTGGACCTCAATTGGGGAATCAAGGAGGCATTTATTTTATTTTAATTGTCAGAATAATTAATGAAAATAGAATCAGAGATACACAACACCGGTTTTCTAATTAGTACTACCACGCATCTCTTTCACCTTGCAGGTCAATCGAGAAGTCGTGGGGCAGGTAGCATGATTAATTTTGAATTGAAAATATGGAATAATGAAAAATGTTATAAAATTATACAATCCTACATGTAAATACTAAACTAGAATAGAAACAAGGTGAAATAATGTAAAAGTAAACACAGACGCGAATCCCCCTAGGGGGATGGTGAATAGGCTCGAAAGAGCCTATTAGAAAATATTTTTCTTTTAATTAGAAGAAATTACAATATCATAAAACTGAAACTATTCCACTTGGTCCTTATATGGAATGATACCAAAGGTTTACAAATTGCAAAAAAGTGAAATTTTGGGAAGACGGAGACCCCCAAGGGGGTTTCGGATGGTCCAAAAATGCTTTCTGGAAAGTGCCTCCTCCTCTTTTCTGTTACACCTGATAAAAAACAGAAATATTATCACATTTAAATATTACCAAAAGTACTTTGAAAGTACTTTTGGATGAACAAACCTTTTACCCAAAAATTCTAAGTTAAAACTAGTTTTTAAAGAAGGGGAAAAGGAACCAAGGAAAGAAAGTTTTCCTTGGGATATTGGCCTGATTTTGGGGAAGAAAATAAAAAGAAATTAAATTTATAAATATAATTTTTTATATTCTAAGGAAACAACCATGCATTCAATAGGCTTTAGATCTACTTTCACAGCCTTGAAAAATGACAATTTTCCCTAAAACTAGATCTAGAATGCTTGCAAATTTTCTCTTAGGAATGAGATCTAGTTTATGAGATTTAAGGCAGAAATTTATATGTAAAATAAACTCTAAAATTTCTATATCTAAACAATTTTAAAACTGCAAACAAGTAACCAGACTAATTTTAGAAAAAATTGAAGGAGGAAGAGGAAAAGAAGAGCATTTATTACTGGAAGCCTTGAAGATCAACCGTGGAGCTTTTCTATGGAATGTAAAGGGACTATGCCTTTGAATGGTTTTGGAGAGAGTGAAGAAGCAAACTATATCAGCATCCTCTCCAAGCTAGGAACCTGCAACTAAATCCAAAGAATTTCCAAAATACTTGTGAGATACGGTTAATACATACATAGAGATTTCAGAATAACATGCATATAAAATTATAAAACATGTTGAATATAGATCTCTAAACATAAATCAAAAAGGAAAGAGATGCCGAATAAAATTATTAACAAACTCCTTTCCTATCAATATTATAATAAACTTATTATCAATCTTCGCAATGAATCCACAAACAATCAGCAAATTATGAACATAGATACAAGTTACCTCAGTAAAACATGGAAGTGCTCATCCACACATACAATGACATGACACCATCTTGACTCCAAAGATTCACTTTATTCCAATAGAAAAATATATTACACAGTATTACAATAGCAATGGCTCCTCAATCCAGCTCTCACTAACTTGGAAAGAAGGCAGCCATGATTTATTTATACACAAAATTTGAAACCCCTGTCGAGAGGGGGCACAAATCCCAAGGAGATAGATAACTGTAGCTGAAGGAGAGCCCATCAATTCCTGATTTGAAGCTGAACTGAGCTTCCACTGAGTCTGCTTGTCAATTGGGGGCCTTATTGAGCTGACAAATCAACCTACTAACTGAATCATCAACCATAGAGCCTCCAGAAGAGCCCACACATGTGGAGGAGAGAGAGAGAGGGAACAATTACCCATAAAGGAAGCTAAAGTTCAACTCTGGATCCACCTAGATCACCTCCTTCAGTTAAGGATTTGGCAGATCCAGTAAATATTGTGCTGATGAGACTGATTTCAATCAAATTGGTTGAAAATCCATTGATCTAGGATTTTGGATTTGCTCCATTATTAATCAATTTATTAATTAAAATAATCCATAATTGATTTTTTGGGGCTTTCTAACCTGAGTGATGGAAAATCACTCAAAACTAGGAGAGAGTGGGTCTATAGGTTTACTGGGTCTTCTTATCTTGAAAATGAGCACCTACATGACTGAATCTAACTTCCAAGGCCACTTTTATTACAAAACCAAATTTTCTAATTAAACTATTAATAAATAGCCTAAGTTTTGGAACAAATAAATTTTAATTAAAAACACTGAAAAAATTTAAAAAATTAAAAAACCTAGGGGGACTTAGACATGTTCATATGACTTGACCATGATGTTTAGCATGTTTATACATTGACACATAGAATCTAATAACCTCAGTAGGACTAAATGTGAAGCCGACCACTCCAACTTTGGAGGTATTGAGTGAAAAACTTAGAAATTATCAGTCGTTTATTCAACAACCAATAATAACCAAGGGAGAAAACACCCTGGGATGATCGTATTTGACAAATAAAGTCTAAGAGACTGAGTCTTTTACAGAAACTATCATGCTAGAGCATATATTACAATTCCCTCATGGGGTATGAACATGTGATATAGTACAACAAGCACTTCCCAGAAGCACTTCCGAAGGCTTCTAAAGTATGAAAAAAAAATCTTTATCCGGTTCACTAGGATCACTTGATAAAAAACCACTAAGTACAACTTAGGTGGTAACAGTGCTAACCTTATTTTTCTCCATGAAAACTAAACTCCATATTACCCGCAGGCTAATGGTCAGGTTGAGTCCATTAACAAAGTTTTGAAAACTACGTTGCGTAGGATAGTTGGAGATCACAAATCCAACTGGCATTTAACTTTGTTTTCTGCGCTGTGGGTCTATAGGACTTTGATTAAAACAAAAACTGGTTTCACACCTTTTCAATTGGTTTATTGACTAGAATTTTTCCTTCCTATCGAGTGTCAAATCCCATAGCTCAAAATTGTAGTACAACTTCTCCCGAAAACTTTCGTCGAAGAAGAATGGTTTTTGTACTCAACAAACCTTGATGAAAGTAGAAGAGATGCTTCCTTGGCTAATGAGGCACACAGAAAAATGCATTAAGGCCGAGTACGATAAGTTTGTTTAGCCTCGTGTCTTTAATGAAGGTCACATGGTTCTGACTTACGATCAGATACATGACAAGCTAGGGAAGGGGAAGTTCGAAAATATGAGGTACGATCCCTTTATCATCAGTAAATTTTTAGAAAAAGGGGATTACGATCTTGTAGACTACGATGGGATACCTTTTGGGCAACCTCGTAATGGGTTGTACTTGAAGAGGTACTATGATTGAAGTCATTTCTAGATGGTACCTTGTATATATGTATATTGATTGAATTTTTAGTGTGTTTTTTACTTTTCAATATGGTTTTGAGTCTCATTGTCAGTACTGTTTATACCATGTTTTGGTTATGCAGATCAGATGGCTTTTTATGGTTTCGCTGATGGTGCTTTCCATCATATGTTGAAACTTGCTTCAGCTGCTTGGGTTTTGTATTCTCTGGCACATGACTTAGTTAGTTCAAGGGTAGTTTGTATTGGTCCAGCTACCAACAACATCACTGAGTATCAAGTAGTGATAGGTTTTGTTGGCCAAGGTTGCATCTTGGGACAATCATGACTTGGTAGTATTCATGGACTCGCAGGTAGTGGTTTGTAATTTAAACCACATTTATATCACTAGGAACCCCACACTTCTTCATCTTTTTTGAACAGTGTGTCTGTTAGAGAGGTCATTTGAGTCAACCACTTATAGGAACATTCCTAGGTCTTACAACACGTTTGTCAACTCATTGGAAAACTATACTTTAGATTGGTACATTGCGCCCACATAACTTTTATAAATAAAACATGGTCCATTGTAAATTAAAATAAACAGTGAAAGACACATAAAAACTCATGTAAATATAATTTTCCATTTGAAACACATATAAACTGTAACACCCCAGTTTTTACCCCGTTGCATTAGATGTATATGATGTATATATTGTAAATAATCATGGTGAGGAGCTCAAGGCCAAGGCCCCACCATTGATTGGTTATGCCATGTTTCAGATTTAAATTGTCATCGATGGTATATCGGGGCATGTGGCATACATATTTCATTTTGTCATCATGTAAATATGCATCTTTAATTAAATAACCCGAACAGCTACATTCATGGAAACCATAATGAAAAGGGCATGATTTTCACAAGGATAAGGGTGGGGAAATTGTCAAACCTTGAGCCATGGGGGAAAAAGCCATGTGTCATCTTCCCTTGTTGTATTCAACCACCACCATTAATAATTGTTGTTGGTAGTTGGGGAAGTTATGGTTGAGAGTGGAGTGTGGCAGGACTGTCAGTCCTTGCCCACACACACACTCCACCCACGGTTGACTTCATAATGGAAAAAGAAAACCACTGTCATCAATCCCGCGCAAACTACTCTCTCCACGACAATGCTGAGACATTCATGCACTTTCGGTTGTCTGTTCACCCTCACGTAGGAGCGGAATTCTTGTTCTCTCTCATGCATAGGACTTTCCTGGTTTTACCCACATCGTTTTTCCTCTATGGATTTACAGATGGTGTGGCTGTATCCTTTCCTCACAGGCTGATTTGTGGGTTCTGCATTGTTGTTACTCATGCAACAAGTTGGGATCTGTTCAGTCACTGTCACCCATGATTTTTCTTGTGGAGAGCCATTTTACGCTCAGGGACTATGTGTAAGTTTTCCTTACTGATTTGTGGCCCGTGCATATGTTTTTCCCTCTGTATTTGGGGTCTGGTGCAGGTTTCTCTCACGCACAGGCTGGGAGACTGTATTTCTTCCCCAGTGTAGTCTGTGTGAGTCTTTTCCACTTGCTTAGTTGTCCAGGACAGACTGTTGTTTTTACCCATGTTGTGATTGCGTTGTTGTTGCGTTTGGGACTGTTGTAATTCGTTTGGGAGTTTTTTTGGCCACGATAGGGCCAAGAACGATGGGGGCTTGGTTTGCTTGATAAACCTAGTGTGTTTGGAAACCACATAGACAGAGCTAGAGGGCTGGCTTTCTTCTCCACAACCCCTGAATAGCACTGGAAGGGAATGCAGGGCCTGAGGGACTGTGTAGTAGAGAAGGGACTGATTTCTTGTGTTGGGTGTGTGTGGGTGTCTTAGAAGTCAGGCTAGTTCTGGTGTAGGTGTTCCTAGCTCTATAATGGGATCACCAGCTTATCATTTAGCCTTTCCCAGCTCCTTAATGGTCTGATAAACCTGACCATGTTGGCTTGGCTATCTTTTTGATGGCCTGATAAACCCAACTATGTTGGCTTGGCTGTGTTTTGTGTATCCTTGGCTATGTGTAAGCCTGCTTGTTCCCTTATTCCTTGGAGAATCATGCCCATCTTGGGGGTGGTAGCGTTGCTGAGAGATTAAGGAGCACGCTGGCCTATGGTTGGGTGGAACATTGCAGGGACGTAGCTGGTTGCGAAACAAGTTCTTATAAGATAAGTAACCTTGTCTATTTTAATTCTGCAATCATATTTACTATTAATGAATGTGATGAAAATGTTGAATGAATGCTTGTATAAATGTATGTTGCTTCCACTGTGTATGATAAACAATTGCATCTATGTATCTTCTACTTCAATGCATTCTGTTTTCAGTATTTTTATGAATTCACATGTTCATGGGGCTGGTAGCCCAGATGGTTAACACCATGGTAGCATCCTCTTCGCCGGTCGGAGGGTCGGGGACATGACATAAACACCGTAAATAATATAAGTAACCTTGTCTATTTTAATTATGCAATCATATTTACTGTTAATGAATGTGATGAACATGTTGAATGAATGCTTATATAAATGTATGTTGCTTCCGCTATGTATGATAAACAATTGCATCTATGTATGTTCTACTTCAATGCATTCTATTTTCAGCATTTTTATGAATTCACATGTTCATGGGGCTGGTAGCCCATATGGTTAACGCCATGGTAGCATCCTCTTCGTCGGTTGGAGGGTCAGGGATGTGACATAAACACCATAAATAAGTATATATATATATATATATATATATAAAGTGTTTTACAAAAATAATGGTCACAAGACCCCAGATGAAGCACTCTGGATTTAGATATACAAAAATGGAAAAACCTTGAATCTAGCTAGCTTTCAGTGTATAAATCATGCAAAATGTCTAGTGGTGCTCATGATAGCACATTACAGCCCTAGCTACTCTCTGGAGCAAGCGAATGAAATGACTTGATACTCTAGGTGTGTGTTTGTGGTACCTCTAGGGAGGTAATCTATAGCAACATCTGGAATGTCTAATTTCAACTAGTTGAGGTTGTCCTCCAACTCGGTTAACTCATCGTCTCCTCTGTGTATGAAGCAAGCCCCTGCTCACCTATCCATTGAGGATGAACCCCAAGTTCATGCATCTCCAACATCTACATGAAAATAGTAGGTCTCGTCATCATTCATAAAAACCATAAAAAATAAAAAAATTAAATAAAAAACAACATCTTGACCATTGTTTCTTACCAATATCACCCCAACAGGAATCAATTGGTAAAGCTAGTTTAGGATCTCCTTGGAATTTGGTCCCAGCATAAGCATAATCCTCGATCATGAGGATCTGGTTGTCCAACCAATGGAAGAAGTGGTTCCCATACTTGACCTTGGATCCACCACCTCCAGTGCAGGCCATGATGTCCACCCACTGCAACATGCAGGGGTCTTGATCTCTTAGCCCAGTCAAAACCATGTGTGGCCTATAAAGAGGTACCCGCTCAAAAAATAAATAGGCCAGGATAGTCCCATAACCAAACTATTTTAGTTCCCCCTTCTGACAATTCATCAGTTGATCCTTGAACACACTAAGAAATGCTTTGGCCCAGTTGAAAACAGTGGGTGCCATAGCCTCCAAGACATACAACATGTGTGCCTGGGAAGCTTGATGATCCCCTTGGCTCCCTGCAACCCTCTGCATAGTGAAGAGTAATGTTCAAAGTAGAAAATACATCACTTCCTTGATGGGAATCTTCTTTCCCAACACCTCAGTTCCTGGAAAACAGTGGCGAACTATGAGTTCTTGTGTAATGATGTCTCCCCCTCGGGATCCTGTCAATGAAATTGGCGCTCCACGCCTGGATAATCCGGTAAGAAAATAAATATATTCCACCTCTACAGTGAGGATGTAGGCTCCCACCTCAAAATATTGTTGTTTCAAGTTCCATATCCACAAAATGTACTCTAGTAATTTTATATGAGATATCATACTGGGAGCATGGAGGAATTTAAAAACGCCACACCCCCATAGATTATCTATAGAAGCCGCATATTTCCTAGCTCTGGAATAATTGTCCCCATGTTTTCTTTCTTTCCATACCGCCATTTTGGCCAAGATAACCTATCAAAAACCATAAATGGAGTATTTAGACACATAAACAATCTTTTAAAATGCTTAAAAATCATTATTTTTGCTAGGGCATCCATTCTTTGGGTGTGCTTTGTGGCACCGCTCTTGTCTCCTTGATACAGAGTAGTGCCACCACCTGTGCAGCTGTAAAAAACACGGTTTTCCACGGGCACCACTTCTCTCGCAAAGGAGAAGCAAGTTACCCAAGAAACGATTTTTACCCTTGGGTAAAAATCCCCAAAAACTTCATGAAAATGCTTGGAAAGAAAAAATTGCAACCATGAAAATGATGAGAAGAGTGTTAGCTCTTACCTGAGAGAGACAAATCAGAAAATGGACGGGCAATGGCTCCAGAATATCCAACTTAAATATGCACACAATTGCTCCCAGTAGCTCTCCAAAACTTAATAAATGGTAAATGGAATGTTTTTACTATTTCATTTTACTTTTATATGATATTTTTTAGGGTTTTTACATTATTTAAATATTTTTTAATTATTTCGTCAAAAATGCCATTTTCTATATAGTTATAAAAGTCATTTTTTATATTTTTTGGAAAGTTAATACTCTTTTAAAGAAGGTGCTTGCATGGACGAAAGTGAATAATATTGGTTGTGGGTAAGTTTGTTTTTGACTTTTTCTTACTTCCATAAAATGGAAAAATTCATCGAGTGCTAATTTCGATACTTCGATCATGCTCTTTAAACCTAGTATCAAAGTTCCAAGCTATTTTTGCTTCTTTTCAAGCTCATTAACCCCTATCATCGTGAAAAGAAACCCTACTAAAGTCTTCTTGAAACTCTTTTCAGACTCCTTAAATGTAAAAATATTTTCAAACGAACTTGTCTTCTTCATTCTCATAAAAATACTTCAAGAGTCATCTTTCCAACTATAGTTTACCCTTTTTTCAGTTCAGATTGACTAGTTATGAAAAAGGATCACTTCAACAAAACATGACTGGAAGAGCTCTCTTGGGTATTATTTTATACTTTTTCGGGCCCTAGAGACTAAATTGTATGAAAAAGGACCCATTGGATTCTTCTTTCGTTTCTGTTCAGAATCTCTAAACATGAATGATGCTGAGTTAACTTTCAACGGACTCGTTAAGCTAAACACTCAAAGACCCTCTTTTGGGAATGAACCTCTCCTTTCTTAGGCTCATGAATGTTATATTTTTATCATTCAAGGTAATATTATGATCTTAGGATATTTAACTGAGAGAATAACATGCACATCAATAAACACAAGAGACAAGAGACACAAAGAATTTTCCTCGGGGAAACCATAAAGGAGAAAACCCCACAACTTCCTCAGAGATAGAATGATCACCAATGGTAGCAGTAAAAACAGAAAACAGAAAATATGATCTCCACAACTTGTTCTCTCTCTCACACTTGAGAGAGATTCTCCTCTCTCACTCATGCGCCCCAATGAGTGAGTGTGTGTGTGATAAATAGAGAGGCTCACTCTCTATTTATATTCTTTCATTCACTTGAAAACCACTCGAACATGTTGGCCTCACTTAACAATTACTTATTAGAGCCGACATCTCTAGGAGTGTCTAATAACCCTAGTGCCCCACAACTTGTGGGGACTTTGCCTCCTCCGACCAACAAGGAGGGTTATCCTTAACACAATGGTGGGGACTATTGCCTCGACTTACAATGACTCACCTAGGGTCAACTTCTCTAGGATAGTCTAATAACCCTAGGGCCTCCCAACTACGGGGATTTTAACCCTTGACAAATAGGAGGGTTACCCACAATGACTTGACATGACTTGTTCACATTATAGAAACTCCCGATCGAAACATTAGGGCATGACATGACTCAATTACATTACAAACACATCCTAAAATAAACAGTGGGGTATAATACAGAAGATATACAAGTGAATACATTCTGAAGTTACAATTACATCAACACTCCCTCTTAACTAGGAAGGTATTCTCTCAACACAATTTATTATCACAAGTCTTCTTCTTCTCTGTATCATCTGGATCATCATCGAGTTCTCATCATCTTCAAGTATCTTGATCTTCAGGTCATCTTCATTTTCAATTCATCTTCATCTGGATCTAGATCATCACTCGATCTAGATCATCATCACTGCTGAATCATCATCAAGTCTGGATCATCACTTGATCTAGATTGTCACTGCTGGATCATCATCAAGTCTGGATCATCACTTGATTTGGATTGTCACTGCTGGATCATAATCGAGTCTGGATCATCACTTGATATGGATCGTCACTGCTGGATCATCATCCAGTCTAGATCATCACTTAATATAGATCATCATCAAAGTTTGATCATCACTGAATCATCATCATCATTACTGCTTTTGCTATCACAATCAAATGGTGCTATCTCTTCATTCTTCTCGTCATAGGAAGTTCTATAGAGCCAGCCCTTTTTCATGCTAGTTGTAGGCCTACCCTTCATGTAGGTCTTCAGTGCTTATATCTGACCCTAAGTCAGAATGGCCTGCCCAGCTCTTACATCTAACCTCATCTTGTAAGAAAGGCATGCCTAGCGCTCACATCTGACATCATCTTGTCAGAAAGGCCCAACACTCACATCTGACCATGTGTAAACACATCGCACTAGAATGACTTAGCACTTATATCTAACCATGTGAAAACACACTGCATTGGAAGGGCTCAGCACTTACATCCGATCGTGTTTGAAAACACTGCATTGGAAGGGATCAACACTTATATTCGACCATGTTCAAAAACACCGCATCAAAAGGGCTCTTCACTTACATTCGACCATGTTCAAAAAAAATGCATCAAAAGGGCTCTCAGTTCTAGAATGAGAATTCCTGGTAACTGACCAGGTGCCTCCATTCTCCTAGAGAATGGAATTAGCCCTTATATCTGATCAAGTGGGAACACATCCCTCAATCACATCAGAATGGTCATGCACTCACATCTGATCATGTAAGACTACATCCCACAGTCATATCAGAATGGACCTCAGTCTCAGACTGAGTATTCTTGGTAACTAACCAAGTGCCTCCATTCTCCCAGAGAATGGAAACTCAGCACCAAGATGAGTATTCTTGGTAACTAACCATGTGCCTCCATTCCAATAATGGCATTCAACACTTATATATGATCATGTAGGAACCAATCCTATAGTCACATCAGAATGGATCAACACTCACATATGACATGGGAGGAACCAATCCTCTCACCATGACAGAATGGATCAACCCTTACATTTGACCATGGAAGAAACCTAATCCTCTCACCATATCAGAATGACTCTAGGTCTCATCATTTCCCCTTGGAGGGAACCTCAATCTGGAGAACACCAAGCTTCTCCCTGATGTACTCAAACTTCACTTTGGCCATTTCTAGAATAGAATCACATCAGGGCTGATTACATCCAAGGATAACCTGTGAGCTTCGCCAATATTGATTACATCTGAGGGAAACCTATAGGACCATTTACATCTGAACAACCTACCATCTTCACCAGGATTTATGCTCAGACAACCTGTCTCATCAACTATTCTAGAAATACCTTTTTCGATAGATATCGATATGGATCACTGCTTCTCTTTGCATCATACAAAAATCCAAGTCATATCAACCAAATCAAATAGTAGTTTTCAAAAGAAACATACTACCTCCCAAATAGCAAGTGGCAACATATTTTGCCTTAGCTACACTCAACACCATGCAGGACTCCATCCTACTAAACCAAGAGATCACACTTGATCCCATACTGAAGTAGCACCTCGAAGTGCTCTTCCTTTCAATGGCACTTCCTGCCCAATGCAAATATACATAATCTTTTGATTCACCTCATACTTGAGCCCATAATCAACTGTACCCTTTAGGTACCTCACTGTATGCTTTGCAATCATCATGTGTACATGTCTCAATGTGTTCATAGCAAAGAAAATATCTGGTCTCATATTTTCTAGGTAAATCATCTAACAATACATCATGGAATCAACTGACTCTGATGAAGCAACACTCAATAGATTTAGGCACGATGACATAGATGTGGCCATGTGCTTCTAGTCTATCATCCTGAACCTTTTTAGGATCTCTATTGCATAATTCCCTTGTCCACACCTCCATGCCTAGAATGTAGTGCATCATCCCCAAGTCCTTTATCTTGAACTCGGCAGCAAGTCTTCTTCTTGCAAATTTAATGAGTTCCTCTTTTCAATCAGGAACAAGTCATCAACATATAACAGGAGAATCACTAGTCTTCCTCCTTCAACCTTGAAGAAAAGGTTGGAATACTCTTTACTCTTAGTAAAACCTAGAGTCATCAGTAACCTGTCCATCCTGTCGTACTATGTCAAACCTCAGGATCTTCTGCAGTTGCTCCCTCTAAAGCAGAGAATCATTCTTCCTCTATCTTTCTTACTCTATGCACTGAAACATTCTATACCAGAGTGACAAGTAGTATCCATCTAGGATCATTGGATACCAAGATCCACTATCTTGAACTTTTTCAAAGGTTCTTCTCGCACCCATCTAAGAGTTTGTCATCCTCTATAGAATTTCATCTTCAACCTTGTAGCAAAGGTTCAGGTCTTCATCAAGCTCCTCATGTATGTGTTATCCCATGGGTGTCTTTTGATCTCGTACAAGTCCTTCTTTCATTTTCACACATTATTCTTCCTATCATGTGTATTTCTAGTGGCTGCAAATGTCTCTTCGTAGTCTATGCCTTGTGCTATGAATATTGCCTTGTATCCCATGATGTTTCCATCTACTGCATGATGGAACTATGAACTTCCCTTCATGTATTAATACTACATCCTAGACATCATTCTTCTTGAACTGGTCTTCCCTTTCTTCTTGGTTACTTCTTCATGGATGGAAGGTTTTGCATCAATGATGTTGCCACATTCGTCATATTATTCTTCATCTTGAACTGTCGTTACTTGTTCTTCAGAACAAGTCTCACCCTTCTTTGATTGTAGGCGATTATGTATGCGATCTTTCCTACAAGTCAAATGCATTTTTATGGTTAGAAACATTTCATAAGGATTATTCATACTGACAAATTCTTATCCATAAATATATGATCATGAAACTACTTTAGCCAATACAACATTCATCCATATCTCACCAAAACCTTCTATATGCCTTCCATCTCTACCAGGACAACATTGAGATTGTGCACTAATCCAATATGTCAACAAAGAGGTTTCATTCTAGATAAGCAACAATGGAGAGTTGTATAGCACCATGAGCTACTTACCCATCAAATGCATACTAGTAGTATACTGTTATTAATGCAAACATTCTATCATGCATAATACATTAACTGAATATAAACAAATTCATAACAAAACAATATCATGAAATGAGAATCGAATACTTATCTTTATTTGTTTCGTGGGTAGACTCCTTCTTGAGTCTTCTGCTTTATCATCTTCCTCATTCATAATAGCATCATTTCTTATCCAAATGCTAAGATGGATAAGAGGTTCTTTAAGATTTGAGTCCTTTGCATTCCTCATTTCTTTAGGGATCTTCCTTGGATGGTGAGAGCTTGATATTCAGTTTCTCCCATCTTCTCTTCTCTTATTATGAGTTGAGCTTCTTCTTCTTCCCAGAGTCTGTTGAAAGTAATCACTTCCTTCTGGCACACATTTTTTGCATGAATGAATCCCATGTTTCAGGAGGCCATTCAAGATGGCTATCACCACTTCTGCATTCTCCACTTCTTCTTCTACTGTTACAAGCTGTTCTTTGATTTGAGAGACCCTCGTAAAGTATGACTGTATGGTCTCTACATTCTGGATCTTCAGATACTTCAACTGGTTTCTTAAGGTCATATTCTGGTTTATGTTCTTCCCTTAAAATATCTTGGTCAAGGAATCAAACATATTTGGTGTCTTTAGGGAAGACACTTGTGGTACAAGGTGATCCATGATTGAATCAACAATGATCTTCTTGGCATTGAACAAGTTATTCTTGTGTAAGGATTTGAGCCTCATCTCCCTTTGGAACTGGAAACTCTCTTCTTATGTAGGTGTCCAATTCATTTTCTTTAGAGAGATCATATACTTCCATGATTGGAATTTGTCAACTTCAACAATATTATCATCAAGCTAATGTTATATATCACTTTGAAATGAGAACCTCAAATGAAAATAGAAAAAGTTTAGATCTTACCGATTTGAGGTGTTCGTCCTGGTTCCGGAGCTGGCTGATCTAGGGTTTGTCAAAGAAACCCTAATTTTAAAAAATTGGAATCTTTTAGATCTAATTATATAGAAATATATATATCTTCAAGGCAAGCTATCCAATTTAATCCTTTTCTGAAAAAAGTGGAGGGAAGCTCCCAAAACAGGAAGCCCTAGTTTTCCAATTTCTTCCGCAGAAATTCCTTATACTGTTTCTTCAGTATCTTTGAAATTATTGCTCCTCTGTGCCTAAAAATTTTCATTGGGGTAGCCTCTCCTGTCCCTCTTCCAACACTATAGGTTTCACCAATTGGAAATTATGATCATTTTCTCAAGGTGACCTATTACAGGACTGTTCAGAACAACAAAGTTGTACGGACTGTCACGTGTCATTGTTTCATCTTCTGGGTCTGAAACATGGACCACAGAAAGTACAGTCCATTCCATTTCTGGAAAATATTTAGAAATTTAATTTGGACCTTTGTAGCCTGAGATATATCAATTCTCCCCAGGTGTCCTATTTAGGGATGAATTTTGGAAGAGGATGGAACCCTGACTTGGAGGGACCATATCTCATATAATATAGAGAATATAAGGCTAAATTTTGGACACAATGGAAAAAAAGATTTTATCTTTGTCTTATGAAATTTTCAGCTCCTGAGCCTTATCCAATCCTGAGATATAGTGAATGTACCAAAAATTACTAGTTTTAGTATTTTAGGGGTTTTCCAGCTCGTGGTCAAACTAGGGTTTGAATTTCCTGGAGTTTCACCCAACTAAAATTCTTGACCTAGGTATCTAAACTTTGATTTTTATGAGGAGAGAAATCCTACGGCGGGATCACTCAAAATTCCTCTTCTTTAAGAATCCCTAATTTCCCACACCAAAAACTGAAAATGCTCAGAATTGAATTCCCCTTTGACAAAAAGATGCGCCCTTCAATGGAGAGTCAGCATAGCATATGTTTACTGATGGATTATGGAGAGAGACTCAAAAATTAATAATCCCTAGCTTCTACAGCTGCACAATATCTTCTTCTTAGGTTATCTTTGATACCATGTTATGTTTTTATCATTCAAGCTAAGATTATGATCTTAGGATCTTTAACTGAGAGAATAACATGCACAACAATAACCATAATAGACAAGAGAGAAAAAAGAATTTTCCTTGGGGGAACCATAAAGGAGAAAATCCCACAACTTCCTTAAAGATAGATTGAGCACCAATGGAAACAGTAAAACCTGAAAATAGAAAAGATGATCTCCACAGCTTGTTCTCTCTCACACACATGAGAGAGCTTCTCCTCTCTCACTCATACACCCCAATGAGTGAGTGTGTGTGATAAATAGAGAGGTACACTCTCTATTTATATTCTTTTGTTCACTTGAAACCCACTCCAACATGTTGGTCTCACTTAACAATTACTTACTAGATCCGACATCTCTAGGAGTGTCTAATAACCCTAGTGCCCCACAACTTGTGGGGACTTTTCCTCCTCCAACCAACAAGGAGGGTTATCCCTAACACAATGGTGGGGTCTATTTCCCCGACTTATAATGAATCACCTATGTTTGACTTCTATAGGATAGTATAATAACCCTAGAGCCCCACAACTGTGAGGAATTTAACCCTTGACAAATAGGAGGGTTACCCACAATGACTTGACATGACTTGTTCACATTATGGAAACTCTCGATCAGAACATCGGGGCATGACATGACTCAATTACATTACAAACACATCCTGGAATAAACATCGGGGTATAATACATAAGATATATAACTAAATACATTCTAAACTTACAATTACATCAACAATGAAATATATGAGAATGGAATTATCTCTGGATAAGCTACAACAATATTTTTTTAACCTCTTTGGACTCGTAAAAATGAAAAGAGGAAATCATCAATCATGATGGGGAAATTAAGGGAAGGGAACTATTTCATTTTGAAAATAAATGGTAGTTATTAATCACCTTTGAACATGGCACTTTCTTGCATTTAATTCAGTCAATTCGGTATTCATATTTCTTCCAAATCGATCCATTTTCATGAGTCATGTTACTCCTTTCAGTCTTTCAAAGAATGCATCATCTACCATCGCATTATGTCTTGATGTCTATCTGGTCTAAGTCAATGCTGCCAAGTCTTCGATCGTGACACTCGATGTTCAAAGGAAAATTGAAAGTTTACCTATGCAAGTCAAGACAGCCTTTGTGTCAGTACCTTTTGAGTCAGTCCTATGGTTACATCATACTAAAAATTCTAGAACTTTGTTCCAAGTTTCCCATCATCCATGTGGGATTCATCATGGCCCTCCTTTGACGTGACTATTCTTAGATACATCAAATCATCATCCAAGAATTAGTCTCAGAAACAAAAATATAGTACCTTGAGATATGTATGCATTAATCACATATTCTCTCGCCTTCGACATAGGTTCACATTATCGACCTTTGATCGAAATATTCAATTGAGTGTTCGACATCAAGTCATCTATTCACACTCAAGATATTGTACTAGGGTACCTTGGGAATCATTGACATCAATGGTGATTTTTCTTGCACTTGTTAATGGTTCTCATCATTGACCAGTAATCAAGTGGTTTCTACCATGTTTGACATCAAAACATTGTAATCACATGGATAGAATTGTACTTTATGGAAGATGAGACAAAGACCCTGGGAGTTGGTTAAGTGCTCATTTCTTTCCCCAAGTCATGATGGAGTATTTTTTATGAGTCCTATCATGGATCCACATTTCTATGGTCATGGTTGTGCTCAAATTTCTATCTATTTGACATAGATCTACATTGTATGTCTGGTAGCTATGTCCAAGTTTGAGTATTCTTTGCATGGATCTATGTTGTATTCTAGTAGACATATTTATTCATTTCCCTCATGGATATGCCTTGTATTAGTCTGCAACCATGATGAGGAGTAATTTGGATATGATTCAAAAGTATTGATGTATTACAGAAGCCTGGTTGATGATGGTTTCCGATAAAGCGGTTTCTTTCCTCAAAGTGATAAATTTCTCTTTCAAATATCTCTCCTATTGTATCCCTCTAGCCGTATGCTTTGGGGGGGATTTTGTTACACATAAATCTCATCACCATCATGTGTTGAGGCATAAAACATCATAATTTTCCCTCGAATCCCAAATTGGGAAGTTGGATAGTGGCCCAGACTCCTATTTTCCATATTTGAGCCCAGCACTGCCTTTTACCATAATGAAAAATGCATTACCCTCTTTAGTATCTCACACTGTCTCTTGTCAAGGAGTGGTGTCACCACTTCCTACCTTCTATCAAAGAGTGGTTCCATCCTCATATTGCTTTGTCTACATGGAATAAAAGCAATGCCCGAGTCAACAAGATAAAAATAGAAGATTCACAAAGCTTCTCAAAGGAATACTTTGTGGAACCCTCATCCCTACTTCTATGGACCACCTGGAATCAATATCTCCCTTAGTAGGATCTCCCTTCCACCTCACCCACCATTTTCTCAACCATTCCTATCCTCCCAAGGCCTATAAAACCTGGTTCATACCCCATGGTTGAGAGAGAAACGTTATGCTATTGCATTGAGATTCTGGCCAAATCTAGGGTGAGCATATGAGGAGCAAGTTAGAGATTTGAAGGACAAGGCATGGCATGTGAAGGAGCATCACAACACTAAGTCAATGGTTGTAATATTTCCTCTTCATTTTTAATGGAAAGTTGGTTAATTTCACATAAAATGTGTTATGTTTCAATCATTCATTTTATTACTAGATTCCATAGTCACTAGTATAGAACTGTAGATTATGTTATGGTACCTTTGGTGTTTCTTGTCTATTTGATATGTTTGTGCAGGTAAATCCATGGATATTCATCACCATGTGAGACACTTACATCATACTATAGAACAACCAAAGGATTCATTCCATATATCTACAATCTGTAGGGGAAGTCTTCCATCCTTGCTGTTTACTCATTTGTTCTAGATCTGAACCATTCAGGCCTTGACGAACAAATCTTATCTGCAAGAGGTGCATTTTTCTTAGCAACACACACACACACACACACACACATCCCTGTGTCTCCCATACCGCTAACACCGCCCCTCCTCCACTCTCTCCCACCCCCGAACTCATTCAAATAAACCTAACCCACACTACCCTATATATTTCCAAACCCTCTCTCTCTCTTTCTCTCTATATTTCTATCTCTCCCACACACATCCATAGGTCACTTGATACCACTAAGCCCCCCATCCACTTTATATCTCTCTCTCACACACACATCCATATGTTCGCCCAAAATTAGTAACGCCCCCCTTACTCTCTCCACATATTCCCCTAATATTCCCTCTAACTCATACTATCCCCTACTCTTCCCCCCAACTCTTACTCACACATACTGACCCCCTCCCCCCACTCTCTCTCCCTCCCACGTAACTCTTACTAACCCCTTCTCCACTCTCTCTCACTCCCCAACTGATCCAACTACACCTAACCCCAACCACCCTATCTATTCCCCCACCCTCTCTCTCTCTCTCTAACACACATAGGCACACACATCCCTTTGTATCCCCCTACCACTAAACATCCCCCTCCTCCACTCACTCTTACTCCCCAACTCATCCAACTGCACCTAACCCACACCCCCTTATCTCTTCCCCAACCCCCTCTCTCTCTTTCTCTCTCACTCTCTCTCTCTCTCCCTCTCTCTCTCACACACAAACACCTACACACATCCACAAGTCACCCCATACCGCTAACAACCCCCATCCACTCGATCTCTCTCTCTCTCTCACACACACATCCCTATGTCCCCCTACTACAACTAACACTCCCCTCCTCTCTCCCTCCCTTCCCCAATATTATCCCTAACTCATACTACCCCACCCTCTTCCTTCCAACTCTTACTTACTCATACTAACCCTCAACCCCCTCTCTCCCTCCCTCCCCCATAACTCTTACAAACCCATTCTCTAGTCTCTCTCACTCCCC